>OMNN01027916.1:0-49018 GCA_900302755.1 Chromis chromis
GACAATATTTTTCCTGTTTATAGGCAAACTGCACTGTAATGGAAAACATCCAACTTCAGCTCGACAGCCCTAGAAATGTAAAATCACATAACGCAAATGCTGCAAGCTCATCATCATTTTGCTTCCACTGAATGAATCCATCAATAATAAGCAGCCCAGTGGAGGCCGCTGAATGTGAACAATAACAACTGTTGATGGAAGGCTGCTATGACCTGAGGCTCTGAATCAACAATAAGTCACAGCTACCATTTTTTCCTCTAGTTTGTGTATTACAGGAATACATCAATGCAAAATATGCCTGTTATTGCATGCGGAGGCCCCAGCTACAGTATAGCAGACCTGTGGGAATTGTTGTCCACACAAGCACACACATAAGCTACATCTGAAGGGCATCAATTCAAACACAAAGCTCACTGTTGTCTGTGCAACAAGTTTTTTTGTTTGTTTGTTTTTTTAGCTTGCTATTATATTTCAAACTGGTTTCACTGTAGGGTCACTTTACAGTTTGTGTCTAATGATTTTTGCCTAAAACCTACAGTAATAAATGGTTCAATATCTTTATGCACTTGGGGATTTTATTATAGAGAGTTGGTGTCAATAGGGATGTAATATTGCCCATCTGCCTGTCTGTTCATCTGTCTTTCTGTCTACTGTTTGTGTTGTTTAAAGAAATCTTCCCCTCTGGATCTCTCCCCGCCGTCCCCGAGGCTGCCCAGCTGAAACAACACAGAGCAGAGGACACTTAAGAGCCTTCCTCTATCCTCTCTCACACAGTGCTGCCAAAATCATGAGCCCTCCACTCATCTTCTGCCAAAACCTGTTCCTCATGGCACGGAAGTGTCAGCCATGTTTGACAGCTGCTGTGATGAATTAGTTGAGAACCTCATTGTTTGAATTAATAGAGGAATAAAAAAAACCCAGCAGCATCAGTGTAGTTAATCTGCAGGTATGACCGTCCATTCACCTCACCAGATTGGGCTCTCACCTATGATGAAGCAGAAGGTCACCATGGCAACAGTGGAGTCTTTGGAGAGATGAAAGCCAGAGAGAGAGAGAGAGAGAGAGAGAGAGAGAGAGAGGATAGGAAGTGACAGATTAGCACACCTGGTGAAATAAGAGAGCAGCGCTGATGGGCACATAAACGCGTCTGTATGACTGTGTTAGACACACACAAATATGAAAATGGTATAGAGGAGACCAGATGGTGTGACGTGTGAGAGGCTGAGAGGAGAGAGAGTGTACAGTTCTTCAGACAGATGGAGGCAGTGATGCCGTTTCTGATGACTGGGCCCCAGAGACGGGGTCAGTCACACTGTGGCTCTCTGCTGCCAGCAGCCTCATATTCTGGGCTTTGTTCTCTTTAATCTTCTAACCTGTGGAGCATCCAGACAGATGAGACACATTTAGAGGTTGTGAGGAAGAACACAAGCGTTCAGATGAGTCACCAACCAAGCTTTGTTCATTAACCTGATTTGCACTGAGGATTTATTCCCTTCTAAAAGGATTTGGATGAGTGTGTGAATGGTATATTGTGTTGGGATGCAAACATGGCTTTTGCAATATTAACAGCAATATAGGATTAACAGATATTAACCCTAAGGCTGTGAGTAATCAGATTTACATGGGAGCATATTATGGATCATCTTTCAAAAGACACTCAAGTCTGTATGTATTCTTTAGTGTGATGCATTCTTAACTTGAATGTTTCTCTACAGTACTTCACTGATTGTAGCCAGATTATTGTTTTGATATCTTTGCACAGGAGAGGGCAGCAAAGAGTTTGCTTCAGTCCTCAGGAGTAACAGTCACCCTATGCAGCCTCAGTGCACACATGCATGAAGAGATCAGTTCGGTTCATCACACAGAAAAACTTTGTGTGCACGTGCTGAACACAGTCCATCCTCAAAACAGCAGAGCATTATACAAAACTGCAGTGACATTTGTAGTTCAGCTATCAAAGAAACTCTGGCTCTCTGATGAATATACATGCATAATGTCCTGTTGTGCTCTTTTCTACTGTGAGCACATGAAGCAGGCAACAAAGCAAGTAATAAGAATGACAATCAATCATAAATTGTGATCATTCTATCCATATAATGCTTTTCAAAGTGCATAATGTGGCCATACAGATAGCAAAAAGTCAAAAGTTGAGAAATATCATTAAACTAATGTTTTAAATTACACATCGAAATTATTAACTTAAAGAGAAATATATTAAAAGTTGGTGAACCAGGTAGAAACAGATATTGAGAGGTGATGCAACTCTCTGTGATGTCACCTATAGATATTGAAGCTCAGTGTGATGGCTACAGTCCTCGCCATCTTGGCAGTGCCTGTCTCCTCCAAACTCCCAGCTAATCTAAAAATAGCAAAGAGGTGGAGTGCAAGTGGAGCTGTGGCAGGCCTCTGGGTGCTGTCTGTCCTGCGACGGCACCCACCTGTCAGTCAAAGCATCTATGCATTTAATTATGCACAACTTTAAACCTCAATACAAGTTAAATAGGTGAGTTATATAAAAAGTTCACTCACTGTAAATTTGTCATGAATGGAGAAATTAGCTATAGAGACCAAAAATATTTTTGTTGCAGCACGTTGCAAACATGTTTATTTCACTTCAATTTAACGTGGGGGTCTATGGGGATTGGCTTATTTTTAGAGCCAGCCTCCAGTGGCCATTTGAGGAATTGCCATTTTTGACACCAGCTGTGTTCATTTTTCCACCACAGAGGTTTCTGCTTGGATTACATGGACTTAGCCAGTCTACACTATTCTAGTATGAAATGCACTACACTGCACTAATACCATTTTCACACCTACATCCAAACTAGGCAGCCTCTTTCCTACACATTCGTGGGTGGAGAGCTAAGTGTCCGTCAGCAGCTGAGTTTAGGGTCAGTGGCAAAAGACTACAGCATGTCCAGTCACACCTTCACTCCATGTGACCTGCCAGTGTCAGCAGGAGAGAATCACAGAGACAGAAGAGAGTGCTTTGGGATAGAAGCCAGACTCACAGAGAGGTGTGTGAGAGTGCAGCAACATAATTATTTCATAAGACCTGTTGTGAGTGCACTGCAGCCAAAGGCAACAGGGCTTACAGAGACGTAGCCACCAGGGTGAAAAGGATACGATTCAGGTTACCATAAGGCAGAAACACAGCGAAAGGGCAACCTAAATATACACACGGCACTCTCTCACACAGAGATATGCATGCATACACAAACTTACAGTGTTTTCATGTTTATGCATGGCTGCTGCCTCATGCTCGATGCTTCTTAAACCTCCAGCACCCATCTGCAGGAGGAGACGCACGCTAACAAGATAACAAATATTTGTCCTGACAGCAGTCACGTTTTGCTGAATCACTCACGCGCCTAGTCTTGCTCCTAAACAGCAGACGAGGCTTTCATTTGGAAATGAGGGTGGGGGTGGGAGTCAGTGACATCATGCCCTGTGACAAATTGCCCATGGCATCCCTCGAGGGTTGACAGAGGTGAGGAGGCAGTGATGGCCTGCTAAAGTCACCCCACTGAGCATATACAGCGACACACAGCTAGACACAGGCTGGCATCTTTGGCTCCTATTACACACAGACTCACTGGGGAGACACACCAGGCATTCCTTCTTCTTTTTTTCTTTTTTTTAGCCCTGCTGATTATTGTTAAGGGTGACCTTCTTCTAATTCTGCTGAGCATATTCTCTCTTGTGATCTCCTTTATTCACAAAGACTCACACTCATAAATCCAGCTCAAAAAGCAAGTTAAGTCGAGATTTTTTCATTCATGACACATCTCAGGCACACCTATTGGCTCCTTTCCATTCATTGTTTTCTGATTCCTTATATCACCCTAAAATTAGACCCTCCTTCCTAGTTCACTTTCCTGAATTTAATATGAGGCTACACTGCTCTTTCATATATCCATCATCCAACCACCACCCTGGTCCATGTACTGTATGTTTGTGTACTTGTGGTCTATAGGGCTACTTTTTCAACATCATTTTAAGGGAAGATGCTACAGTAAATAATGTTTGAGACAGTTGTATGAGTTGCTAAAACCCAATTTTTAGATTTTTGTTTTTGCGGTTTAGTGTGGCAGGATTTACTGGCCTGCACAGAGTCCTGATCTCAACCCCGTCTCACACCTTTGGGACATGTTAGCACACAAACTGTGAGCCAGGCTGTTATCACGACATCAGTGGGCAGCGTGATTAATGCTCCTCTGGCTGTATGAGAAAAAATTCCTGCAACCAGCTTTCACAATCAAGACAATATTACAGCAGCATATTTAACTGGATCGGACGAGGAATGTTCAGCAATGTCCATTTGTGACATCTGCCTGTGTATTTTGATTGAATGTCTACATACCTTTAGCCACATTGTCAGTGCTTCATATCTGTAAAATGGTCAGACTGTTTATCGGGTAGGTTTTATATTGCTTTCTATAACAGTTGGTGTATGGCTGCAAGCACACACAACCACTGTGGCACTTCTAATTGGCACTGTGACTCAGTGTCAAACAGTTTCCAGTAAATCAGTGCATTTGTCACCAGTATTGGCTGAAGATAAAAAACCTCCATGTGTCCTCAGTAAGTCAGCTATCATGGCATGATAAGAAGGACATTTTTAGAGTGGCAATGGCAGATCTGTCAGCTGATGATGTTTAAAGTTCCACTGATTATCTACTCTTAAAATATGGCCTTTCCATGCATTCGTGCATGCATTTCAAAGTGTGCTGTTATGTAAGTGCATACCTAGTTGTTCTTCCTACCTGTTTGTCTGCTGTGATGCTTTCTGTTGCTCCTCCTAGGACAGACGTG
Organism: Chromis chromis; assembly: GCA_900302755.1. Taxonomy (NCBI): domain Eukaryota; kingdom Metazoa; phylum Chordata; class Actinopteri; family Pomacentridae; genus Chromis; species Chromis chromis. Next base: position 4,816 of record OMNN01027916.1, read on the forward strand.
CTCAGGAGAGGGTGGAAATAGTCTGGATCGGTAGATTATTTATGAGCGTGCCTTCAGCCCAGAGTTCTTCACTGGTGCCAGTACAAGAAATTTACTGTGTCTGCAGCAGGCTGAATGCTTATTGCGTTGTTGGAATACTAGATAGATTACAGAAGGACAGTGGAGACGGTGAAGGGAAAGACGGACAATGAGGTGGAAGGGAGAAGGAGAATAGAGTGAATAAAAGAAATGACAGAGGAGCATTTAATTTGTTGGAGAGCATTGGTAAATGTATGAGAAGCAGAAGATAAGAACCTCGATTGCATATAAAATCACGAGTGGAGTGATGCTACAAAGTGAAAACAGTGGCGGTTGAAAGAAAAAGAAAGGAATGGAAATGTAAAATTGATGAAGGAAATGTAATGCTGTAGCTTCTGTTTTATTCAGAGTTATATTCCATGGTGTAATAACTCCTACTCTGCTCATATAAAACCCAACTTTGGGGTTTTATTATATAAGCTTCGGTAACCCTCTGAGGACTAGAAGTGGATGAGCAGCATACTAATCAGACACTGAGAGGACCACCTATAGATCTCTTCAAAGGCACATTCTGCACACAGTGGACAAGCTTTTCAGGATTCTTTAAATTGATTTCAGTGTTCATTGTCAAAGATATTACATTTGTTCCACATGAAATAACATCTGTCACAGGGTGGCCAATCTAATATATGGCATGAATGCTCTTGCAATTCAAACATCTGGGCCAGACCTGAGCAAACATTTGTTGAAACAATATTACAATACACAGTAAATTGTAATATTTAACATTTGAATCCAAAGTACCTACATTTGACAGGGAGAACCAAAACTCACCAGAGTGATACTGATTGATATTTACTTGTGATTGCCTTGCCAGCTCATTGGAGAACCAAAAGGAACTGAAAAATGTTGACACTAACTACTCATTTTAATTTCAAAATTTGGTTTTATAATGTTCTACATTATGAAACAGCACAGCACAACAGCACAAGAGCCTCCCTCTTTATATAACACATTGTACTCTTATTTATAGCTTTGAATTTCCCCAAGGGGATGAATAATCTATCTACTTACCTATCTACCTACTGTACCTACCTACCTACCTACCTACCTATCCATCTATGTATCCATCTATCCATCCATCCCTACAGGGAGGACATTATGGACATTGTTGTAAGTCTATTGTGGTTCAGTTTGTTTAAAGTAGGTCACTCTGAGTACAATTTCAGTTATCTACAAGAGGACTTTTTATCTTCTTGAGCAAAATGTCAGGAAAAGTTGAGAATGTGTATTGCAGTAGTTTGTGCAGTTTCCAGGCATTATAAGTTGCTATATTAAGACAATAACCCTTGAATCATTTTAGTAAGTCAAAATACAGCAGTAAATAAACAGGGGTTGATTCTTTGCTACTGTGGAAGCTGTTGTCTTATAAATTATTTCAGTGTATCTGCCTGAAGTGTGGTATGTGGCTGTGGCACAAGACCATTTTTTTTGTTGTGAAAGTATTTCCTATTGAGCCTCTCCTACTTACTGTAGTTCCTTTATCATGTCTTTATATGGTGTGTGGTGAAACAAGCCATCTTTTTTTTTCTTCTCATAAACAAACCTTTTCCAGACAGTGGAAACTTCCACTGAGAGCTCTACACAAATGTAGAAAACTAAGGCTGCCATCTCTATCAATATTTCAGGATGTCTTTGTGAATTATTACAAAACTGAAAAATGACTTCTTTATCCCGTGTGAAACTTAACTTTGCGGGTTCTAACTTTACATGTATGTGAGGGTTTCAGACAAACTTAAATAATATACTATACATAACCTTTGACCTTTGACATGACTGGGTTGACATGTGCTTTAATTCAAATTCCAGCAACAGACATCAAAAAGCAACAACATAACACTGCAGCAGTAAAAAATTGTATTAGAATAAAAAAAAATAATTAAAAAAATGTAAGAAATACTTTTTAAGAAAGGAAGGGTTGGTGGGAAATGGAAAATGTGAAGTAAAGAGGAAAAGAAAAGTAGGCAAGCAGTCAGTTTCACAAAGACAGAGGCTGACAGACCTGGTTTAAACTTTGTAAGTGTATATGAATAAGTTCATTTTAAAAAAGGATTCAGGGAAAGCAACATAATGGTTGAGAGGAAGAATTCAAAAGAAACACCTGTGGTCAAAGAAATAGGAATGCCACGTTGGTTAGCTGTGAGAATAGACACCTCAAAGCAGCGTAATGAATTTTCCAGAGTGTCAAAGATCATTTATCCACTGAATTATTCAGGTCTGGTGGTCACTGAGACGAGGATATGACTGGACGCTACGCTGCGGCTGAGTCAGCAGCTCATTGCACAGCATTTCTCTGAATGACTCGCATGAAATATTCAAACTGAAATAATGAAACCTATTTGTGTGCATTGACATGGCCCCGATATTAGACTGGAAGGAGACACTTTGGTTGTGGTGAGAGAAGCGGCGCAGGTGGGATGAAAACAGCTGTGGGTCTGTGGCTGCAGTCTAATAATGCCAGAGGCCTGAGGGAGAGAACAATCAGAATGGCATCATCACATGAACACAGCAGTTATGTAAGCAGCTGTTGTTACACAGCATGACAACGTTTCCTGATTACTACTGCTTGGTAATTACGCAAACAGCCTCATGCAAATTGTCGATACCCCTGCTGTGTTTCCTATTTTTGCCTCTCTCTACATGTGACGCCCATGTCAAAAGTTAACTTCACTGTAAAATGATTGATGTTGACATATCTAATACATCTTCCAAACAGTCAAATAAAATTCAGACTAGAAAAATGTGCCACACTCCAGTCACTTTAAACTGTGCATGTCTTAATTTCCTGCTTCACCACTTACTGACAATAGATGTTTGAATCTCCCTTTATCTGTGCTCTGCGGAATTATGCGATTTTTCCACTTGGAGCAAGCAGCTGAGTAGCTCTAATCATAGAATTAAATTGGAGTCGCACAGCAGGTTTTCATTGACTGACCATATGGATTCACACTGAACGTATTAGGCCGGTTTGTGGAGCAGCTACAAACTCTCGGGAAGCTTTCAGCACAACCGTCAGTCAGCAAAGCTTGACTCAGCTTCGTTTAACTGTGGGTCAACAGAACTCATCGCTCCCTGAGGGTTAACATGAAGATTAGGCAGGATCATGTTCCAAATCTGACACCAAGCCCCTCCAGTACAACATACACATGTATACATACGCAACATGTACAACACATACCTGCTCACACACAACGTTTTAATCTGAGTCACTTGATTTATTGTGTTAGTGCTCTAATGAAAGTGTCAGACGTTACTTTCAATCAGCCAAGAATGTACTGATTATCAGCCATTTAATTCCTCTAAGGAAAGGTTTGGAGGCTTTGGTGACGGACTCTAGAGACTATGGCTTTAATTGCATGTGAATTGGTTTGTATTTCCTAGAGAACAATTACTGGTGTCGTTCGGTGAGAAAGCAGGTGTAAAGAGACGGTAGCTTGATGATTTACTGGAATTTATTTACCAGTTTACTTTACAACATAAATAGAACAGCAAGTGTACGATGAAAATAGGACTATATACCACTAAAATATGCATGATCATTTATAATAATGAAGTGTAAGGATGTTTTTTAATGATCATACATTTTTAAAGAATATTTGGCTCCTCACATTAAATTCGTGAGAGGCTTTAATTAACAGCTAATTCAAGGAAACCGAAACCTTTTGACCCTTGACGTACTTGGATTTCAAAGCTGGTGCAACCAATAAGATTTTTTTTTTAAAGTCAAACATATTCCATTCTTAATAGCTTATGTTTATGCATACAGTCTTTTCTTGTCTGTTTATTGGCTTTTGTCCAGCTATTGATAGACCTTTTCTTGCTTCAAGCTCCGACTCCTCCCCTTCATAAACAGAGGGGGCTGTGGTGTCACACTGCAAGGACACGTCCTACAATGGCAATGGCCACAGCACACTGCATAGGCCTGCTTTATGAATGGGAACCAACAGCAGCTCTTTGAAAATGAGATGCTCAGCCGGCCAATAAGACGTGCACCTCGGGAATGCACACGTGCACCACAGACAGCCAGACACAGCATAATGTCACATAAAAAATAAATAAAGGCTTTCCTTTTTGGAGATTACATTGGTTGAACGTGAGCTTAAGGAAGTCGCGGAATTCTTTGATTTCCATCACAAATGCTTTTATTAACCACTGTTTTAACAAAATATGGGTTAAAACCTAAACAGAAAAATAAAAGGTATTTTTCCGCTGGACATGCAAACATGGTGAGAATTCACAGTGCAGATGTTACAACACAAAAAAGGGTTGCATAGGAATTACAGAAAATCACACTGACAAGAAAGCAAAGAAAAAAACCTCAGTGCCAAAAAATGTAAGTGACTTAAACTTTACATAGTGAGAGAAAAGAGTAGTACAATAAGACAAATGGAAAACATTTGTGTTCAGTAGCTAGTCACAGAAGAAGCTTTCATGTACATACCACACCCCTTTCCTTCTTCTCAGTGCATTAGACCTGCTTTGACCGAGTCTTTTCAGTATCAGCTACAATCATAAGTCGTTCATGCCAAAAGATATCAAACACCAAAGTGTAACTCTGCCCCAATATGTCCCTCATCAATGTCCAGAGTTCACATGTTCTGCAATCACATTCTTTCCTAACAAACAAGCATTTGCTATCTTCCACCTCTCTTCCACATCCCAAAGTGAACTCTCAGTTTAGTAAGGCAGCGCACACCCATAATCGTGCACACAGGGTTTCCAATATATTAATTTCTTTAGGATACACTGCTCACATTTTGCTACATTTCAAGGAAAATCTATATCTTCTTGTTCAAACATTTCAAGACAAAATATCAGTTTGATTTTCAATTCTAACATTAGCCTTATTTCATTACTAAGTGTGCTTTAAGGAGTTTGGTTCATCATTTTTAGAACTTCACAAGACTGCTCAACTTCGACTCTTCGTACCTCTCAATTCTGCTTTTAAAATGCTTTTAAAAATACACAAAACACAGACCAGTAATAGGAAGACATTCAATATGAAACATTAACACATATACATACATACATATCTATATATCAGTGAGTTCTGATGCAAACTGTTACGTATACACTGAGGTGCGAATCGAATCAGACCAGAAGCCCTTCATTGTATTCATGGTACAGAGATGCACCAATACCAGCAGCAGTGTTTTTAACCAGGCCAAAAATGAGTACTAGTATCCAACCTTGTATGGCATAAACTATATTTAAATAATACTGAATTGCTTTCTCACTTACATAATGGTAAATGATGTAACAGAGTGGTGGTATCTTAAAAGTTTCACATTTTAAAAGCTTAAACCAACGAATGACAGGTAGTGGAAAACTATATTTTTGTCTAATAGAGATAAATTTGGGTATTGATGCATCTCTATGTACCCACATTAGTTGCCTCAGCCTGGTTAATTCATGCTTTCTGGTATAGCACTGCATGGGATGCTTGAACGTTTACATAGACCAAAGCACACAATATGCAAATACCCAGTGGTTTAACAACATAACATACAGTAGGCTCGGCCATGACCACACCTTTTATATGCACAGCGTGTAAATGAAGAGATCAACATCATCAGGTACAGCATCGTAGTCCTGACACAAAATCATGTCATATTTGGAGACAAACAGCACTGATGGACTCACAGTGGATCTGCTCCAAAAAACTAAGTGGTTACAGGAATGGTCCACATCCTAACCTGATGGCCTCATTAAACGGAGAGCTTCCCTCGGAGGCCAGGTGATGTAAACAAAGTCAAAAGTGATGTTCAGATTACAGTCAGAGTGCTGGAATTAAAAGCACCCTGCCTGTTGTTGCTCTAGTTGCTGGAGACTCAACTTTCTGCGTGCTCACTTAGTACAAAAAAGTGGGTTTGGAAGACTACTCACCACTGCAATAATCGAAAAAACATATAACATTAGTCAAGGTGTCTCGTAGAGAATAAAGCAACTAGACGGTTTGCAATTTAAGAATACAAACATCAGCCAGGGAGGTGGTTCAAGCCATTTTGGTCATGTGTAAGGAGCAGCACTATTCTTGCACAGTGATGACTACCGCAAACCTTTACAGGAGCAGAAGCTGGATAAACACAGTCAGCTGGTTAATGGCTACTTTGTAGAGTTACAGAGTCAAATAAAGAACCTTAGAAATCAATAAACATCTACTTTAAATCTGAAAACGTACAATAAGAAGTCTCTTTTTTAATGTTTCCGTTAGAAAATAAGTACATATGTTCTATATGGATGAACCTGAAGAAGAGAAGAAAAGGTCCACAAATGATTTGAGGTAAATTTAACCTTTCAGACAGCCACTAAATTGAATTTGCATGTGGAAGGAGCTCATTCAGGTAAAAACAACAGATCCCAAAAAAGCAGGAGAGCGCATTCTTTATAGACACAGCCTTTATGATTGAGTGCTACATGAATATGCAGTCATGATTTTGATTTATTTTCTCTGGATATTCAGATATTAGTTCATTGTCTTTGAATATACCAAATATTTAATCAGTTTTACATCAATTCAGCAAAGAAAAAAGTGTAATGGTTAAAATGTAGCTTTTTGAGGTTATGGTGTCCCTGGATTGTTTTAAAATGCAAGTTTAATGATGATCCAATGTATTATTCTATTCAAGCCTAATGGGGAAAAAAAATACTGTACAATATTGAATGTGAAACTTCCTACATCATGGCTTAGAATAAGGCATTTTTAATGGCATGAGAGTAGGAAATTACACATTGAATTTTTAAATAAAGTAACCTTCCCCATGTTACTGTCTGTGAACTATGTAAGACATCAATGTGTGTGTGTGTCAGGAGATCTGCAGAGGAGTTTGCTACGTGCTTGGTTTGGGGTCCACATCAGCCAACAAGTGATGCTCTCTGCTTTCCCATTACGTTGATATGTTTGCACTCATGCAAAACCAACTGACAATTTCTCAGTGACACCATGCCATCAAATACATATTCAGCATCTCCCAAAATGAGCAGTGATGCCTGATGTTTGCAATGCCCGGCACGTTTTTTTCCGTGGCACGTGTTTTTACATTACATAACGTGAACATGCCCTCCCAAAGGGCACAAGCTGTACAGAGCCCTGACATCAAGGCAAAATATCTCACAGCATCCCACACCGGGAACCTACCAGGCTTAAACTGCACTTTCAAACACTCAGTGTGTTGCAATCACAACTGTTTGAAATATTGTGGGAAATTATTTTCTGTGTCACAGCTGACAATGGCAGAAAAAAAGAATCCAATTTTTTAAACAGGCTACGGTCATAAGTAAGGTACCCGGGGTTCGATTACGCGCAAATTACGCACACAATGTGCCACTGCAGACCTCAAAGCTCAGATAAAGTGAATCCATCCGTTCTCCCACTCCCGAGGAGGGGACATCTTAAACCGGTGGTGCCGCACTTTGTAGTTGTTCCCATTGTTATTGTCCCAGAACTCTTCCCCGTCAACACAGTATTTAATTGCAAACTGCAGTGTGCCTCCATTGTCTAGGTAGGTGGGCATGACTACCTTGAAACAGAACTTATCGGTGACGCCGTCGCTTGATTCAGGAACATAAGAGGCCAAACTGTCCATGAATGTGATCCAGTTGTTCAGAGAATAGCGCAAAGAGACGCTCTTCTCGAAAGCCAGATTCAAGACGCGCACAAACCCGGAGAGGCTGAATTCATCCGCCTCGACGCTCTCCAGCATCACTTTCACCTCCCGGACTTTCTGCTCGAAGCCGGGCAGCGTGCCTGGGTTCGTGAACTGCAGCTCCATGAAGATGGACTGAGCAGGGGGTCTGGGGAACTTTGTGTCCATATGGTTGAGGTGAAAGGGTCCTTTGGGCAATTTCGCCAGAATGCGCTCCGGCACTTCTGGCTCATCTGTATCATCAAAGTGCTTCACTGAGATGAGCTCCAGACCCAGAGAGTCGGCAAAGCGGACCTTTTTCTGGCTGGTGGGACTCCTGCTGCGGGAGATCTCCAACTTTGCTCTCTCTGTGGGGGTCGGCAGCGACTTGCACCTCCTGCGCAGACTGGGGCTCTGCGGGGGCTTCAGGGAGATCTCTCTGCCCCGCGGTCTCTCGTCCACCACCGAGTTCTCGATGGTCTCGCACGTACCGTTTATCATGTCGAACTCTTCCCCATCTTCCAGCCTCGGGTTGGCCGCCGCCAGGCTCCCGAACAGCCCCGCTATGCAGCTGTAGTTCCTCGGCAGGCAGTTCTTGGGGGGCAGCATGACCACGGCGGGTTGCACAGGCTCCGCTTCCATAAAACGCGACGGTCGCTGCACTGCAGAGCCGGAGTGGTCGTGATGAGGAGCGGACCGGCGGGGTGAGGAGACGGAGCGGTCAGGTGTCAGTGTCCCCGTCGCGGATAGGTGCTGCGGCTGCGTCAGACGCCGACACTCTGCAGCTGTGGACCAATGCACGAAGCTGTTGTTGTTCGGCAATAAAAGTGTAGAGTTTGCTCCTGCTAAAGGCTCACTTTATGTCTTAGTGCATAAAGACACAGTACAATGTGTTCTCACTGCAACAAAAAAGGAACACAAAGAGCCTACCTTCCTCGCTTGTTTCCATTGCAAGGTGGATTGTGTATCTTCTCTGTTGCACGTGGCTTACGTGCTGAAGTGAACGTTGCAGCTAACCAAAATGGTTTCCTGCTTCACAATCAATAAACCGGCTGACTTCCCTCTTTTTTTTAGCATTGTGTCATTATCATACAATACCCCTGAAGCCTACATAAAGCATTTAAAAACAAACAAACAAACATCATAATTGCATTTTGGGTGTTTTTGTTGTGATGCTGCAAAACTGATGCTCTTTTCTTCTTCGTCTGTTCCATCTAATCACTGTGTGCATGTTGGGATCATGCTGGGCACCGTGTGAACTGTTACATAACCCAGATATAGCATAAACCCATGTGGAGAAGCAGACCGGCCTGCAGAGCGTTAGCCACGCCCCCCTTCATAGCTACGTCACAGCTTCCGTTTGCAGCCTTTCCGTGTTACCATGACGACGGCGTTGCAGCTCGTCTCTAAAGGCATTCACCGCTTCCTCCACTGCTGCTCCACAAAACTCTGTCAAGCACATAAGAAGTAGACCAACACGACAGATTTCTTTTGTGTGAATGGTGATTTTTAAAATGGGAATATTAATGCAAAGCCACTTAAAATGCAACAGGGGCTTTATTTTGGTGAGTGGCTCCTAGTTTATAGCATATTGTGTTGTGTTTTAACTCACCTGTGTTTTAACTCACCTACATTTCACAGGTTACTTTGCTGTATTCTGTCTCCATGAAGATTTAACTGCATCATGGCGTCTGTAAAAGAAGAAGACCTCACAGCTGTAAATGGAGCAAACAGGGACTTTTCAGCACAGGAGGACACTGTTGAGGAGAAGCCTCACAGGACAGCAGAAAGGAGACATGTTGATTCCCTTCTAGATGTTAGTGAGGAGAGCGCCATGAAAGAACTGGAGCCACACGAGTATCACTGTTACCCCGGTTGGGAAGAAGCTGTAAGTAAATGAATATCTTCTTACTGGGACTGTTTAATTAATGTTGCTTTTAAGTAGGTTCTACCTGTTACACACGCTGATCTTGAATAAGTCACCTTTATATTACAGTTATAAGTTATATTAAATACAGATGGGTGACTAATTAAAGGAAAAACCTGAACTTCTGGTGGCTCTGTTATGCTGTGAGGGACATTTTGCTGGCATGGTTTGGGTCCACATGTCCCAATAGAGGGAAAGATCACAGCAAACCCTTAGAAAGTTGCTGTGAGGGATCAACTTTATTCTATGATGAAACATTGCTATCTGAATGGGAGTGGTCTCTTCGTGCATGACAGGGGTCACTGAATGTCAACAAAACACCAAATGAGAGAATATCTTTTGGAGGAAGGGTGTTCATCCCTCCTGTAGAGTTCCAGAGATTTAAAGAATCACTACAAATGTGCGTTGAAGCTGTAACACCATATTAAGACACTTTAAGTTGTTTTTTTTCTTTAATTTGTCACACATCTGTACATTTTCATAGATGTGCAAATCAGTGTTTATATTACTTCCCAATTTACCTATATAACTACCAACACAGACTTATTTTGACTTCATAGCAGCAAAAGCAAAAGGTGGAGTGGAAACAAAAAAAAAAGGCTCTGTTCCAATAAATGACCCAGTAATCTCTTCAAGCATTTACATTACCCTTTCCTAAACTGAATACTTCATTAATGCTATGAATCATTCCTGTAGTTTACCTGCTTTGACAAGCTTGTTCTACTTACACAATTTTGACTTGGTATAATATATCACTGTTGTGTTTCTAACGTCCATTTTGGTTTTACAACAGGTTTGGGGTTGGGCCCGAGTTGCTCCACTGAGCTGCATAGTGTTGACTCAGAAGAGACACAGGAAACCAAAGCATAAGGAGGCTGACAATCCGACCCCTTTGTTTGTTGACCCAACCCCCTCCAACGCTGACAGCTCCTCCAGCATCGCAGAGCAGCGCTGCGAGTCTAATGGAGGCTTGCATGGCTTAAAGAAATTAAACCAGCAGACGGGATTTTGGAGGCCGACGATGGTGACAGCTCAGCAGCCAGATGCCTTGAAATGGCCTGTTCTCGATGTCATGCAGAGAAACACAGCACATCTCTTCCTTGAGGAAAAAACAGTGGACGAAGGGATGCTACAAGAGGCTCCTCTGCAGCCTCGTCATCTAACCTTAAAATATTCTGTTTCGGAGAACAGGCCCACGAAGCCTCAGAAGCACAGCCATAGGCCTAATAATACAGTGGTTCCGATTAGAAACTTCACGTTTTTACCACCTATCAAATCACCACGTATGAACCCCAAAGTCAGTGGTCATCTCTACAAAAGCAAGAAGGCTCCAGGAGGAGAAACCTTAGAGGAAAACTGTTTTGTGTTGGACAAGAAGAGTGGAACAAGAAGAGCAGACACTGTTGCTAACTCAGACCTGCCCATTTACTCTGCAGCTCTGACCTCCAAGCACCAGACATGTCAGCATAACCCTCAGTTCCTCTCTGCCGTGAGTGTTACTGTCCCCAAGAGGTATCAAGTACCTACGTCTCCCAAACCTGACACAGTGCACCGCGCCAGCTACTCGATGAGCAAGAGCCTGTCGCATGCAATCGCGCAACCTCACATGCACCCCAGCTGCCTGTTCTCTTGAGGAACAGAACTGTGTGTGCCGTCAAGCTGTGTGAAGCCTGTGAAATAAATGTGTAACATGGCAGATGACGACTTTAAAATGTGCAATAATTTTACATTCTCAGGTTCAGCCATGAGAAAATGACTTGTTTTATCATATTTTATATAATATATACTTCACTCCGTTGTAACAGTGTCTCCATCAAAATAGTCACTTGTAGGAAAAAATGTAATAGTTATGAGGCATGTTAATAAAAGTAACATATTGCAGAGGTAGGTAGTCAAGTGAACAAAACTGAAACGCTAATCTCCATATTGATCATTATTTTATTTTGACCACTTCCCTAAAGTGCTTTTGCAGCTGTTACTTGTTACCTCGCAACGATGCTACTACCCCGTAAGAAGTATGGCTGTGCTTTCTGCTTTTTGAAATTCCACTACAAAATCTAGCTCTCTCAAAGTCTTCCACTGTGTCTATACTTGATATAAACACTGGCCAAACTGCTGAATCTGCTCAATATAATCTCACTTCCTTATCAGTCAGTAGGTGATTCTTGGTGATCGTGAGGTCTGAGTTATGCACTACTCAAAACAGTATTATGCAGAGATCTCTAAATATACAGTGTGTCATGTGCAAAGACAAGCAAGCTGCTGCAGTTCCGTTTGAACAAGGCGATCTTGTTACTTTTCTTTATTACACTGCTTCTGTTATTTAGCTAATCTGTAAGAGCTACAGTATTAACATACCAAACACCTGTCTTCCCTGAATGTCCATGTAAAATAAAAATTACTTGAAACTGGTTTAAGAGTCGATATATCTGGCACAAGCAAGGATTCAGTATGTCTGTATGAAGTGAGTAGGATGTAACTGTACATCAATGTGAAAAGAGGAAAGATACAATATTATATGGTTATGTGCTGTTCTAAAATAAAAAAAAAAACTAAATAAAAAAGTACAAAAACAAAAAAGGTTTGCACTACTAGATCATTCAAACTACCCTTTTACTTTAGCAATGTGACGGACTTGGGTGTATGAACCGCTCACTTGTTTTCTTCAGTGTGTTCTTTCCTTCTACATATTGCTATTTAATGAGTGACAACGAACACAATTTACACTTTCCAGCAGTTTATTAACAACATCTGTAGTGTAGCTACAACAATTAATCAAGGCAACCATTACCTCTACACATAATAGGCGACAGAAACTCAAATTCTGCAAGAAACAAATATTTTGTGCTGGAAAAAATATCTGCATGCATTCCCCACAGGGAGAAAATAAAGCACTGTAACTGACACTGGAGACTGACAAAGTTTCTACACATAGTTCTGTTTAAAGCAAGGCATTTTCCCCGTTCCACTAAACCTGCAGGGAGCAGCTATGCTATATCTCAATTCAAGAATCACAAACTAGAAGTACGGATCTCAAAAACAAGAAATGTTGAAATTTAATGTGTCAAAAACCTTATTAACGTCCCATTATCCTTAAACAAGCTGGATATGGTGCCAAAAATAGAGCGTGTTATACTTGGGCACAGTGTCATGTTCTGTACATTCTTCAGTTTCCACAAATATCTATAAAGTGTAACCGCATCGACCACCTGTCCATAACAATAGTGAGATGGAATCAAAGCCATTCTCTCCAATACAATGCTGCATAGCAATATTTTCATGTGACAGAATAATTTTTAAAAAGGAGAATGAACAGGGACATTCCAGTATTTCATGCAACCGTGATGAAAACATCAATACAGAATGGATTTAACATGCAAAGACTGAAAGGATTCTGACAATTATTCAGCGTTCATTCATTTTCTAAAGCATATTCTAATATAAATATGATAATTATTTGAAAGCAGCAAATTAACTGTAACAGAACTCAAGTTAATACTTGGGTTAAGGCACCGGCATAAAAACACGAACAAAAAAAGAAGGCCCATAGCTCCATGTTCCCGAGTAGAACACAATGCGTCTGTGGTGCCAATGAGGTAACTGAGTCCAACAAATGAAAATGAAAGAAAAAACACGGTCAAAATGTTAAATTCAGCCACTTGAAGAAGATTGGAAAAAAAGGAAAATTTAAAATATTGTGCCCAAATGTTAAGTGCCAAAAATCTAATATGCAACAGGACTCCTTTCAGTCAAAATAGGTTTGTGAATACATACAATAACTCTGTGGTAATCCTAGATCTAATTCACTGTTTCTGTACAGCAACGTTACTGGGACAGAGTACTGCTACTGTATACACTTACACCCAGCTAATGAATTAGTCAAAGACGATGACAGCCTCACCTGCTTACTGACATGAACTGACTGCTTGGCTACAGAAGCCTAGACACAAAAACGTCTTTACACAACATCAGACTTCACAATCACATTTCAATGAAAGGTGTGCAACATGAGACAAACATAAACATGTATTGTTACTGTATGGGTAACAGTATATTTCAGATACATCTTAACAGCTTCGAGCAATGCCTTGTTCATCGTTGGAAGGCTTCATGGGGTTTTATTTTGAAAAACCAAGCTGCTTCTCTGGTCATGTTTTCCATCGGCTGCAAAGCCTGCAGGATGTAATTCAGAGTTTCTAATCTTGTTGACACTGATAAGATAACATTAAAGAGGCAGCCATCAGATGCACAAGCACAGAATTGATATTTGATGTTTTTGTGCTGCTCACCACGAAAAGGCTTCATGCACATTTCAGAAATACATAAACTAAATGTACAATATTGTATACTGTACAGCCAAGATGCGATTGTTTTAAAGCAGTATTTGAAAGCCGTCATATGGGTTAACAATTTTACAAGCCTTTCCATGACAGCCACGTACAGCTAAAGATGTCATCCCTTTCAAGTGCGGTTCTAACATTTATCAAATGTTGTCATTTTTAAACTGCTAGTAAGACCAAACAGTGAAAACCAGTCATGGTGGTTATTCACTGAAATATACGAGGACAAGACACGTACAATGTTACTTTATGTGCAAATAAATATGTAAACTGTCACAGGAGCTGATAAATCATGCCCGTTGAGCTAATAAAGTGCAGCAAAGCTGTCAGGATATACACCTGGAAAGGCTCTGGACATGATGCCCCCAGTGGAATGGTCAAAACATTTTCGCAGACTTCTTACTGCTAAGACTATGGTCCGCCGGAGGACAGCATAGCTGATTCATTCCTCCTATTGGTAGAGGCAGATATCAGAAACCTGTACTGCAAAGGCTGAGAAAGCTTCGCTACGAGGCTTTCAACTGTTGGGTTTCTCAGGGTGTTGAAAGAGAGCACAAAGCTCCTCACATGTCTGGGTTTCCACAGAGCTGAAATGAGACTCCATATTCCACGCCAGGTCTGCTGACAAGAAGTCATCCATGACAGTTTGTGTTTCGTTGCTGGTCAGGAAGAGATGTCCCAGACCTTCCGCCTGGCTGGTCACAGTCTGAGTTTCTGTGCTGTTCAGTAGCCTTGCTTGCTCACCCTGACTAACAGAGGTCTGAGCAGAGAGACTAGTGGCAAATGAAGGGAGATCGGTTTGCGTTTCTGTATCTGAGGACTCTGTGCTCATAGAAAAGCTTGAATGTCGCAGGATGCTGCTCAAGGGCATGTGGCTTCCGGCATTCAGCAGGAAATTGAGGTCAGTCTGAGTCTGAGTATCAAATAACTCCAGGTCGCTGGCCTGGGTTCGACTTGGTCCCTCGCTTTGGTCCAGTTCATCCATCAGGAGAAAGTCTGTCTGAGTCTGAATGTCCAGAGACTCCAGCGGTGTGTCGCCACCCAGTCCTCCGAGCTCACTCTCCTCTGTCTGTGTCTGGATGTGCACAGCACTGAGGAACTCTTCAAAGTCAAAATCTATACCATTGTGTTGCTCCTGAACAGAGCCGAGACCTGACCCACAGCCTGCAGAGGCCTCTGTGAGCACCTGGTGGCCTGACATGCTGTCAGACAGAATGTTTTCTAGGTCATTTAACAAGGTCATAGTTTGGGTCTGGTTGTCTGCCATGTTGTTTGTGTTCAGTTCATGTGTCTGCACCCCAAAACACATACTACCCGCTGACTTTGAGTCCTCATATATACTGCTTCCTGCAGCACTGAGGGTGTCATCTATGTCCAGAGCTGTCTGGGTAGAGACACTGAGGGAGTCATTGCCAAATAGGTCAGAGCACATGATAGCCTGGTCCTGAGCCTTCTCCTCTGATTGTGGCATGGCACAGTATGTCTGTGTCTGTCTGGTCTTGTATGGGAGCACAGATGAGGAGGAGCAAGGAATTTGGTTCAGGCACTGGCTGTCTGTCTGAGCTCCAATAGAAGATGTGGCTTTGGCTCGGGAGAAGAACGTCTGGGTTTCGACACTGACTGGCAGGAGGACTTGGGCACTAACACTGATGTCTGTTTGGGAGCAAGATGACACTGAGGACTCACCCATAGAGCACAAGCCCATTCCCTCCCCCACCCCCACCCCTGTGGGTATTTTTGACAAATATGATTTGTCTGTCTGAATATTGGTGGAGGTGCTCCTCCCTCTCTGTCCTACCATGCTGCTGGTGGTGTACTCTGCACCTACAGGATCCAGACTGACCTGCACCCCTGTGCTAATGGGTCCCAGGCTTGAGCGGGAAGTAGGCATGCTATCCTTGAAACACAAACTTTTAGCATCAAGCTGGGGTACCACTGCTCCTGTGGCTTGTGGCAGGAGCTGAAGGGTGCTGACAGAGCCTTGGCTATCTACAGCAAGAACTACAGACCTCAGAGCCCCACTTTCTGTAGATGGAAGAAGGACAGGCAGATGGGCCAGCTGCATCACAGGAACACTGACCAAAGCCATCTTGGGCTTCGGTAGGAGCAACTTTGGAAGGCTCCTACGGGTGCTTGAGGTCTGATTTACTGAGTCTGGAATATAAACAGTTGTGTCAGAAGGTAGAGAGGTCTCTGTCAGCTCTTTAGTAGCAGGCATGATCGGAAAGGTTGAATCGCTAGCCTTGACCTTTTCAGAACCACCTAACAGTTTCTCCATCTTTCGCTTTTTGACAGGAGGAATTCTGTGCAGAAACAAAGCAGACAGAGAAAGAGAAATGTCAAAAAATAAATTTTACCATCAGCAAGATGCAAAATTTCTATTAAACCCTATTTGGGCCATGCATGTACATACCTGTGTTCTGTAGGAATCTCATGGCCTGTCCTGTAGATATGCGAGAGTAGCGCAGCTCTACTAGCATAGGGGCAGCCACATGTACAGTGGTAGGTCTTCCCACAGTCTTCTATGTGCCTCTTCAGGTCCCATTCCGTGCTGTAGCCATTGTTGCACTTGGAGCACTTATGCTTCTTCTCTGCATGCATCTTCATGAAGTGCTGTAATGAAAGAACAAATAATATATTGTACCCAACAGCATAGTCTTTTTTTTGTTTTTTTTAAACATATGGTGATTACAAGCTAAAAGAATGTAGAGTTTTTAAATAACAACACAAAAATGAAAACATTTACAGTGCTCCTAGACCTAAAAGCAAAGTGACAGGACCCTTTTTTGTCAAGTGAATCATACACAGTTACAGTTCGATGTACAATTCAGAGAACAATGAGAAATCAGAGCAGTTTTTGCTCAGTGTGTGCAACAGGGATCAGAGAATAAATGCAGGGAGTGGCGGGGATACAATACACAGTATTTCCATAACTTCGAAAATCTTACACTTACATGTTTTTATCGTATGTGTTTTCAGATAGTTCTACTTTCATTAACCTATTGTATCATTCGAAGAGGCTTTGACTCACACAGAACAAGTAGGATGGTGTGTAAAACTTTGTTCACGCTGTAAAAAATACATGTTCTGAGTTTGTCACACCAAAGAAAACTGTTACTACCCACCCAGTCAGATCTGAACAAAACAAAAAAATAATCAAGTACATAAAATTAGATTTCAAAATCGTAAAACCCCCCAAAACATTCTCCCCTTTGAAACGCTGGGGGCATGTCCACACACAGTTTTCACCCCAGTCCAAATAGTACTAACCAGACAAATTATCTGAGTTCAAGTTAACCAAACCAGCTTGATTGAAACTGCTGCACTAAATCTACAGAGCCGATGCTGAAGCCTATGTAAGTGGCCTACGCCATTGTGAGCATTTATACTGGTGTGTTGGTGTGTCTGTCTCACTCTGCCAAAATGCTAGCTAGCAGTGGTGTTTCTCTACCACTGTACTGGGTGTCTTTGTGTACTTTAAACGATTGCAAAAACAGATCAGATCATCCTGCAGTTGGAGCAAATAAATGTTGAACCACAGTTACTGGTAACGAAAATCCTGCAACACAGAAATTAAAGAAACCAGCAGAGCCTGTACACGGACTGGCAAATCTATGAAAAGCTCTCATCTCTCTATCGATGCAGCTCTTCACAAAATTCTGCTTATACTGCAACTCCTGTCTTCCCCTCCCCTCAGGTCAAGAGTCTGGGTGTCGTCCTCGACGACACTCTGTCATTCCAAACCCACATCAACAACGTCACTCAGTCTGCATACTTCCATCTTCGACACATCAACCGCCTCCGTCCCTCCCTCACCCCTGTCAGCACCGCCATCCTGGTCCACTCTCTGGTCACCTCCCGCCTGAATTATTGTAACTCCCTTCTCTCTGGTCTTCCCCAAAAGTCCCTCCATAAACTTCAAATGGTTCAGAACGCTGCAGCCCGGATCCTCACCAGAACACCATCTATCCACCACATCACCCCTGTTCTCCAACATCTTCACTGGCTCCCAAACTCATACCGCATTATCTACAAAACCATCCTCTTAACCTTCAAGGCCCTCCATACCTTACTGAACTCCTTCACATTAACACACCCAGCCGGACCCTCAGATCATCTTCCTCCCTCAGCCTCACCATCCCTCCTGCCCGTATGACACCATGGGTTCCAGAGCCTTCAGCCGCTCTGCCCCCCGCCTTTGGAACTCCCTCCCACCTGACATCCGCAACATTGACTCTCTGGCCATCTTCAAGTCACATCTCAAAACCCATCTGTTTAAAAAAGCCTAATCACTCTGACTCTGTTCATCTCACTGCAAACTTCTGTTCCGTTTTAATATTGTTACAAAAAAATCAGTTAAATTTCCTCTTTTTAAGTTTTTACTTCTAGGTTTTATGTGTTGTGTTTTTGACTTTGCTGTTCCTGTTTGTAAGGTGTCCTTGGGTTTTTCGAAAGGTGCCTATAAATAAAATGAATTATTATTGTTATTATCAACAGTTTGGGGTTCAGAGGGTTAAATAAGCAGTTAGATCTTCCTCACCTCTCGCAGCTGTCTGACATATTCCATAAACTTCTCCATAATCTGTGCCACATACATCACATCTACTGAGTCGGTGAAACCTGCAGCCTCCAGGGTGTAAGTGCGCACTTGATGAGCCACTGTGACAGCATTGGATGCGTTGATGGGCCTCTGAAAAACAAGAGCAAAAATATGGTGAAGACTTAAGGTGTTGTGTCAGATCTACATAGTATTTACTGAACAGGAGCCATGTATAGTTGCACTGACAGCTGCACTGACCAGGATGAAGGTGTGCAGAACACGGGTGATGCCATTGGTGTAGTGACAGTTTGAGTAGTCACCGTCTTGCCACATTCCAGAGCGGTCACAGTATCGAGAGGCTTTTTTCTGCTCCATACCCCCCTCGACAGACAGGGAGGGGTAACGCAGCTGTAGGCAGTACTGATGAGAGGTGATGCCTGCCAGAGTTCTTGGCCACCTGTGGATTAAAACCAGAGAATAATGGAAATCCTGAGTCTTTAGTGAGATATAGGATATAGTCATTTATCACTGTAACTATAACTAACCTGAACTCTCCACGGTTGTTGACAACTTTATCTTCTGGACAGAAGGAGGCGCTGTTCTCCAGCACCACTATTTCTACAGTTCGAGATGTATTGCCCCGCCCAGTAGAAACCACACACTCCCACTCTCCACTGGCCTCCACATGTACGTTGAATAGAATAAGCTCACTGGAGGAAGATGATAGAGACAACTCAATATAACACATTAGCACTGCATACTGCCTCAACTGGAAAAGATTCTTCTTTATTCACTCAGTACTGACTTTGCACAAAAATATAAAACATTTGTCAGTGAAATGCTACCTGGTGATGAAGGTGCAGTCATGCACCACGCTGTTCTCCAGCTGGACGCCCATTTCTGAATCAGAGGTCACCAGCTGACCATTGTGACGCCAATGTAAGGTCGTGATCTTGTCCACCAGGGCTGCAGTACAGTGGAAGGGCAGCCGATCACCTTTGAAGACCACCTGACGCTGGGAGGGCAGCAGTGACAGGGTGTGCAGCTCCAGAGGGCCGTCTGAGCAACATGGTGGGAAAAAGATGCAGATGTGACCATTACACATCACTCACATTATTTCTGCTGCTCTCTCATTACCCGACCTCAGCTAAATGTTTCCACAGAAGCTATTATGAGTCTGCTGTTCTAGAGCAGATTGGATGCAGACTGCAGCAATTCGTAAATGCAACCCACAGGATTAGCTGTCAACACAGCTCACTGATACTTTTAGAAATATGTCCCTGCCGGGCTGCAGGGTTAGATCTTTTTCAACCCCTTTTGGTGTATTAATTCTTAAAATAGCTGAGATGATCTCGAGTATAATAAGTGTACTGTCACTGTCATTTGCAGGGCAATATTCTCTGAAATACGGTGGTGAACCGCCTCATTCATATGCCTCAGTGTAGCCAGGCTCTCACCACAGCTCAGCTGGCTTTCTCTCAGTCCACGCAGGGGCTTTCCCCTCAGGCTCCTGGGGTAGGCACATAGGGTTTCGTCCCCCAACCGAGCCGAGCTGCTCTGAAAGAAGTTCGGGACCCAACGCAACCCGCAGTCACATGACAGGTAGTCCGAGTTGAAGTTCCTGGAGAGAAATAATGGTCATTTAGCATCACCTCTAACCTCTAGCTGCTCATTACAGGATTAATATACAACAACTTTTGATACTTGGAGTCTTGATGCATCTTTAAATGATATCCAATATTGAATTACAGCTGTTGCATATTACAGATTGATTGTTTTCAACTTAAAATTAAATGACTTATTTGAAAAGAAAATCAAGGATTTGGCAGTAGTGTACATAAAAAGATTAAAAAGAAATGTTTTTAGAGAAACTTATCTTCTGATTTATGATAGCTTCAGTAATACACTTTCAGTTACAAATCATACACAGATGAAAACATCGCAAATCAAATAAATACACATCAAATAAATCCTTTTTGCTTATTTTCAGTTTTTATACAGGCTTAAAGCCTGAATTATAAAACAGTTAGCGAGCCAGAGGCAAAATACATATTGACATAGAGTAAATATTATCTTAGTCTAAAATATTTAGTCAGATATAATTGGTACACTGTGAGAGTGAACTTGTTGGAGTGACCGCAGACAGAGTTTAATACTCACACTAGTTTGAGGGAGGGCAGCTCATCAAACACTCCTGGATCCAGGGTCGATATGATGTTGCCAGAGAGGATCCTAACAGGCCGCAAATTTGATATGATCAAGTTAACTCAATAGTTTTACCACAGCTCAGACAGTACAATATTTTTATGGAATCAGTTCATCAGTCTCTTACAATTTAGTGAGATTGGTCAGCCCCTGGAACATGTCTGCAGTCAGACAGCCAATGCGGTTGTTGGAAAGGTCCCTAAGAGTGTGAAAAGACAAAGGAATGTGTCGGTTATTTCTAAGTTAAGATGACTTGTCTCAACCAATCAGCCACAGATCAAGATGTCTTGCCTCTTTCACGGCCAACACTGCTTTAGTGATATCAGATTAATATCCATGCAGCCATACAACATACAGGGCGTTTTCCATCTCAAATCATCAGGACCCTTCTGCTCAGCCATCTCTGGCTGGCTTGAAATGTCTTAATCATAAACTAGAGATATTTAAAATAGTATTTTTGAAGTACTTTCTGAGATATATATTTTTTTATTTCCCGTCGAAAAGTAAACTACTGTTATTTTCTGAACCATCTGTAACTGCATGTGATAATAATACAAAACGAAATATGTAGAATACTTTGTAATATCAAGTAGCTGTACAGAAAAATGAACAGAAAATTAATTCCACTGAACTTTCATAACTGATTGAGCAGGTATGACAAGTTGTACCACAAAAACAAAAACATTGCTAATTTAATCTGTTCTTGAGTTTCAAAATAGTATATAGCCATATTTTTGCTTCTTTTTTTCTTTTTTTTTAACTCACCCATAATCAGAAATTATTTAGTCTACTTGATCAATATTCCATCCCAGTCTAAAATAGCAATCAAGAGTTTTCTTCACCTCAGGTATAGTATAAGTAGCATAGGTCTAAATTAGTACTATTATAAGATATATCCATATAGTACATTCTACTACCATCTGCAATTTTATTTTCCAAGCCTTAGAAAGTCAAAGATTGAAACAAGCATGCAAACTGTCCCAGCCACTTTCCCTTATCAGGACTCTGTGGGACCTGAGTAAAAGTTTATCACGATCGGGGTAAAAGCAGGGCCCCTGTTCTGCCGTCCACCTCTGAGTGTGATGTATAGCTGCAGCCAGAGAGGGATCTGCTCTGTTGCACCTCTGACACTACCCAGCAGAGAGCTGTCCAGAGCATGTGTTTATCTCCCCCTGTTTGTTTTGAGAAGCCCCAGACCTTGCAGGGAAAACACAAGTAGGGGGAGGAGGGAAGGGGAGTCACGCGGTGCAGCACAGACGACCAGTTTTCGATAACGACGCCGTGTCCAAAAACACAATGCGTGAGCAGCGAGTGGCTGCAAACAGCCGCCTCGTCGCATTCACTGACGTGTGAGGAGCCTCTGAGGGTTCCTCAGTGGTGAAGCGGGGCGTACAGTAGAGATGACACCCCAAACACCCGCAGAAATATATAGGGAAGGAGGCCTTTATGGTCACACTAGGAGCTCAACGTAACACATGACATCTGCCATGAGCTGCCAAAACAGTATATAAGAGGGTTTGTCTCAGCTACTGTCAATGTGGTGAACAGCCACAAACAAACTCCATCATCTGTCTCACAGCAGACATCTGAAGTCAACATTTCTGTGCTTATGATCTCCGTTAATATGTTTGCAGCTCTGAATGTGATTGGAATGTGAATCATGCTAATATCTACTTACAGTTTCCGAAGCTCAGACAGGCCTTGGAAGGCTCCAGGCATGATGGTGCTGATTAAGTTGTGCTTGAGATCCCTGTGGAGAGAGAAAATATGAGGTCACTAAGACAGTACATGCAGGGATGATGATGCCGGTGATGGGATTTTTTTTTTGCATTTACTTTCTTGTTGAGATTTTGATGTTCACTTTGGTAGCACTCTGATGTCTGATAAGATAAACATGTAGCTGGAGCAGTTAGCTTAGCTTAGCTTAGAACTGCTCGAATCTGTCCACTAGCACAACTTAGGTTCACTAATTACCAGGTTTTGTTGTAGTACAGACACATAGTTGTATCAGTCTTTTCACTAAGACTTCAAGAGAAGCCGTCCTCAAGTTTAAACTGAAAAGGAGTGTGGACACATTTCCTAAACCTGGCTCCTCCAGCAGACACAGCAGGGTAGGAAATCTTACCCCAACAGCCACCTGGGTTCGAGCCTCACAATGTACAGACTCGTAACCAAATAAAATAATAGTGGAATCTGCTAGCAAAGGGGTTGTGTCGCTTTTCTTCTCGTTTCAAAAATGGCTCTTCTCACGATAAAACTCGACCACGGCAAATCATAAATATTAACGTCTTTAACTGCCTTTGAAGATCTAATGTCATACTATCCGCTGCACTTATCTCCACCCTTTTCCCTTTCCACTCCCACACCCATGTGTTAAAGTATTCAGCCAGATGCCCCCATTCGCCATCAGACAACCTGCATTTGATTTTGAATCCCTGTTTTTCCTTTAACTGGCCAGGTGGGAATAGCGAGGTTAAATCAGGTCAGGAGATGGATGGGTATTGACAGGACATGTGATCTATGGTCCTCCTAAGGCATGAAAAATATTCCACTCCCATCGGACCAGTCACTCAGGAGGATTTCATTACACGAGCATCAACGCAGTGGCTGTATTTTTCGTCTATTTCTCTTCTAACCAAGATGGTATTGAGGACCTGAGGGGACTTTTATGGTCCTTTTTTTCCACAGAGATTATCTGTCATCACGGTTCTTGACCATGCTGGCTCACACTGTATACAACCTCAGGCATCTCTTAACCATTGTTTTGTCCACTTTCCAAGAGATGAGCTTTTTTTGGTCGAAGTAGGGCAGGGAAATTGTTTTAGAAAATGGCTTCCAGCAAAAAATTACACCGTGCGGTATGGCTAGGGATCTAGTCAGAAGACCAGGGGTTTTTACTGTTGGTCCAAGCGCTTTCTAAGCCATCGCTCATAGGAGACAGGTTATAATGATGGAGAAAAAACTGCCTGGCGTCAGACCAAAAGGCTGAAGTCTGTTGTGTTTGTCTCAAAGCACTGCCTTGGCCAGCTCAGCCTTGCTCTTTGAGTGTATGCCAGCTTGTCAGACAGAACATTTTGCAGCAATTTCATGGCTTTTTTTTTTAAGTGGAGATATTTCCACCTCCATGATTCTGACTAAGAAGTTAAAAAAGAAGAGAAATCTGATTGTTACTACGCACATTTCACCAATCCAACCACAGAGGGGTCTGTGTATTTGACAACAATACTCTCCGGTATGTGTGTGTGGCCTTGTGGGTCTGTCACAATGTATGTGGTAATCTTTGTGTGCCGGTGTCCCGCTCTGTATATACATGTGTTTCTGTGTGTCAGTAGCTGTATAGGATTTGTTGACCGGGGCGGGGGGGAGAACAATACTGCTGTTTCCAGTTTGTGTGTCCCGGGGCTCATTAGTGCAGCGATGAAAGACGAGGCACTGCCCACTATTTCCTCTCTCTGAGGTCCGTCTCCCCCTCCCTGTCTGTCCTTTCACACACATACACAAGCATGCAGTTGCTGTGTAACACTGACCCCATGTATATTCACTCAGACATTCATTTACAGCTGGATTAAAATGGCACAAGTAAGAAAGTCCCATCTAAATAATATGTAACTCACCATTATGTATCGCATCGTATTATAGGTGAAAAATGCCATATTTGTACAATATGGCATTTTTCACCTATAATATGTGTGCATCAAGAAGATAAATACTATCCCTTTATTAGATTTTTTGTTTTTTACAAGTAAAGCTTAACTTTAATGCTAGAGGGCAGGACTTTTACACATAAATGTAACCATCTGTTACATCCAAGGCCTTGCCAAACAAGTTCACACAGTGCCGGTTAAGCCTATCTGCGGCAGGTTAATCTCTACATATTTTGCAACATATCAGAGTTTTTAATCCAGTTTCTGTAGCGACAAGGACTCTAGTCTAAAAAAGAAAAAGTGACTGAAGCCAAGGCATACGACATAAGAATGCGTTGACTGTGTTTGTGTAATTACTCTCACTGTCTGAAGGGCGAGACAAAAGTTCCACACTACAGGTTTAATTCATTGTTATAATATATCTGTATACTATTATACATCTCTGCTCCTGTAGCATATTTCAAGAGTGATTAAATCTATATACCCTAGGTGGAAATACTGAAGAGTCACCTCTAGTAGCTACAAGTACATTTAATGAATTGCAAAGAATACCATAACTGAAAAGCCCCTTTCTGGTGAAAATCAAGTTTTCTACCATGTCCATATGATGTTTTTTAAAATGCTGATGGACACATCATGAGCAAAATAAGTAGTCAACATCATGGATGAGCATTTCCTTTTGAAACTGACTGAGGAACCAATCTTGTCGACTTACAGGGTGGGGGTTTCTTTATCATTCTTCTTCTTCAGAATCAGTTTCTGGTTCAAACATGTATGATTGAATTAGTCCAATGAATTAACAGAATTTACAATTGTGTCCCATAGAGGAGTTTTACAGTGTTACAGAGTCATAGGTGAGCCGGTGTGCTCGAGCTACAGCGATTGGGTTGCATTTAGAAAGAAGTGTGGACTTCATAGATCTGCACATTATAGAGAAAAGAGCAGAGTAGAGATACATCTCAGCTGTTCTAGGACAAGAAAGAATTTCTTCTAAATGTGTGACTTTGATACACAGAAATAGTGTTTTTAGGGATCTAATCGATGACTGGTGAGACTCTTTAAATTGCCTGCAACAAACTGAAACTTCTAATAGTTGAACAGTTGGAGATGTTTGTAAAAGAGACCGCAATCTTCATGAAATTGTCAAAAGAAAGAGTCTAAAACTAGACTAGACTAAACTGAATATAAGCACCCATTACTCAAACATACAAATACAGATGCACAAGAATACAAAAGCACACCTGTTGGTTTTCCTGTTCTTAGAGGAAATTGCATTGAGCTCTGTTTTTAACTTACTGTCACATATAATAACTTTTATTATATATTATATTATTACATTTAATACATATGCTGATCCAAACCACCAAAAAGGATATACACACAAGCAAACAATAAGATACATGCTAATGAACCAGGCAAATTTCAACATAATGACATTGGCAGTGTGGAGTTCGCACATCCCTTAGACTTTCTGTTCTTTTTGACTTTTAAGACCACTCTTCAACTAACTATCCACATCAAACATCTGTCTTTCCTGTCGGGCTTGAAAAGGTACAGTGCTGCGTGTGCTTTGGCCTGAAGAGTATCAACAGTCCACCACCTCTGATACACTCTCTTATCACCAAGCTGGGGAATGTGAAGAAGCTCACCAGAGTCAACAGGCCTTGAAGCATTAGCCAAGTCCTTCGCCTTATTGTGGCCCAAACATCAGCTCTTGATCACCGCCATAATCCAAACTCTCAGCCCCTCGCTGCTCACTGCCACTGTCTGATTTGTTTCCAGCTTTATCTCAAACCTACAGACACAAACTGCAGCTCTAGCAGGCCTCATTCTCAGGCGATGACTTGTCTGTGTGCCCTCTGGAGTAGACAGCGCCCTCTCTTACAACAGCTTCACAGCTCAGTGGCCTTGACACTGATGACAACAGCTGTCACCAAGCAAGAGGATAATAGTCAAGACAAGAAATACATCAAAGCCTCACGCTTGCCGAGCATGAAAATATCATAGTCTAATCCTACAAGTTTGAACTGTAGCTATTATTTTTTCATTACCCTCCTCAGTGGCAGCATGTACTTCTTCCAAAAGCAACATGATTGGTGGGGACACATTATTATTATGACTATGGCCTTTCTTTTTGAGTTATGCTTTGTAACCTTCAGAGTGCACT
Source organism: Chromis chromis (assembly GCA_900302755.1). NCBI lineage: Eukaryota > Metazoa > Chordata > Actinopteri > Pomacentridae > Chromis > Chromis chromis. The sequence goes on from OMNN01027916.1 coordinate 31,342, forward strand.
GCTTTATCCCCTTCGCCACATGTGGCCTATATGATTGGGCTGTGACAGACTCCCAGCCCAAAAGGGGCCATTGTCTGCTGCCGCTGGGCCTAACACCAGAGGCTGCCATTAAGAATGTCTTTTTTTCCCCCTTGCAACCTCCTCCTGATCAATGGGGCTGGTCCTCTGCCATTCTGAAGAGTCATTGCTCTGTGGGTATAGGGGATGAGCACCTGGGCCCCCAAGCAGACTGGAGAGGAGCGACGTGCTTGTAGGGCAGCGAGAGGGTAATAATGAAGACATGGTCTGTAAAGCGCTCCAGACGTGGAGTGCTCCATTATCAGGAGCACAGCAGCAGCGACTGGAGTGCTGACATTGTTTAGGCCCCGGCCCTGGAGGGAGCTGGGAAAATGACTGAAGCCAGGGAATGGCCACTCATTATCACCAGACTGGAATCAAGAATTTCCTGTTGCTGGAAGTTTTTTAATGGAAAGACACGGAATTACAGGGCTAATTTCTGTGCTTTAATGCATTTTTTCTCTTGATGCAACTGCCTGAAGACTGAAACAAATATGTCTGCGGATTAAAGGTATGTTGGAGAAAAACAAGGGGGGTTAACTGGCACCTTGGTTCCTGACAGAGGTCAGTGGAGACCATTTTTGTGCCGCGTGTCATTTCCTGTCTGGTTGGCGTGTCTAGCAGAGGCCCGTGCTCGTTTATTTTTACAGTTTCCTTTTTCTCCTTTTTTTACTAGCTAGCTTTCCCCTGTAGGGAGGGGCAGGTGGGTTAGGGGATTCAGTATGAAGCAAAATCGTCCCTGTGTATGGCCCCGTAGACCCCACCTCCCCACTCCTCAACACACTTGCTCACAATGGGGGCTCTGTAACACCGGCCCCAAACGTACTCTTGCCTTCCCCCCAAAACAGGAAACCAGGATCTGCCGAGCTCTTGTTTTTCTACTAATTTCCTGCTTTGCTGCCCCTTCCCTAGATTATTTTCTTTATTTTTTTCTGGTTCCTCTCAGATTGGATATACCTGATCAACTTTATGCTTGTGTTTGGTGCAGCCATGAAGCTAAAGGACATGACATAAGAGATATCTTTCTATTATATTTATAAAATTGCTTTCTTTGGGATTACCCTGCACAGGCCCCACCTGATCATCCACTGCATTACACCACTACGGTTAAAAACACAAGGCCCTCAGCTCAGCTCATGACTTGACCGTAAAATAAACCACTGATCCAACTGCACAGCCGTTAGCGGGATGTACAGAAATAGCGATACACTTTTATTTGAAGTGTAAAATTTCCTAAGTTGATTATATGTTTCTATAATCTGCAGCGAGAGGAGATGGAGATTATTCTGCCAAGGAAAACTCTGGAACCACGGACCATTATTGACTCCAGTTCTGGCTTTCGGAGCGGCCGAGAAAAGGCGGCGTTGCCCACTTTGGCAGCGCTGTTCATTTTCGTGAGACCTACCAGCATGCAAAGCATCAGAAACAATGGAAGTCAGTTTATGGATTTAATAATGTAAAGTCAAACTTTCTCAGAGTCTGTGGTGTCAGTTTTCTGAGGAGAAAAAAGCCACTAAAGAGCGCCTCGATCTTAACAATATTTATGAAATAATACTGACACAGTTTTATTCTCTCAGACTAGGTCATTCAATCTTTATCAATAAATAACAAAGTGAGGGTTGAATCTATGTAGAACTGGGTAGGAAACTGAGACAAGCGCCTTTCATTCGAATTATCAATAGCTTCATGTCTGAGTGAATTTTCAGCCAGTAGGTGGACTACAGCATGTAGAGAGTGTCAAAGGGGAGGAACAGTGAGAGACCCAGTGAGCTGGGAGATGCAAAAATAAAGCAGAAAAGGAACACAAACGGAAGTGGGGGGAAGTAAGTCCAGAGAAAGCTCAAGTTCCTCCTGAGGAAAATGCCATTGAAACCATATCAAGTTTGCCGTAAGAGTGTGTGTGAGAGAGTTACTGGCATATAAAGCGTACGATTTGGTAATGGGCTTATGAGGGGGCTTGCTCGCTGTTTCAATAAACCCCCAGAGCCACGACTGAGCTAGGCTTGCAATACAAACACACCCCGTTCCTTCAGTTTATCTGAAAGACACATCTGGAGTCTATCAACTCCAGCAGCACCCCCTTTCTGTTTCCACTCTCCAGCACGCTTAACCCCTTCCTCACCCACTCCACCCCTTAATGTCATGCACTCTCATTAGGTGACCGTTGCCTAACCGGGAGCCACTCAATGGCGTGTGCGGGAAAACACACTAATGTTCATTTTTTTTCTGTGGAGGGGAAACAAGCCCCATGTGCAAGCTCCACAGCTGCCCTTCGCTCTCCTCAGAGTGGTGGGCTGGAACAATCTGAACCCATTCAGACTGGACCAGACAGAAGGGCTCCTTGCCATGTATTCTCCACTGTTTCTACATGCTATAGTGCTGCCCACCTCTGCTTTGTTCCCACTCATCAAGGTAATTTGCTTAGCCTGTGTGGAAATAATGTTAATCTCCCGCTAAGGAAAACAACCTCAGATTTATATAAGACAAACTGCAGGAGTGTGCTTTCCTTTCTCTCCCTCCCTCTCCCCTCCTTTTTCCCTCTCTTTCCCTCTCACTCCAGCCACCACCATACCATCTTTAGCCATCTCGGCTCCACTTCCCCTGTGTCAGATGGTAAAGTTGTTTAAGTTGGACTTCTTCCTAACCCCAGCCACTCAGAATGGCAGAGGCGATTTCAGGGTCGGTTTCAGAGAGACTCAAGCAGAAGACTGAGTGGCCCGACTCCCTTTTTTTTGTTGCAAAACAGATACTATCAAGTCAAAAAGTAATGAATTGGCCTAGACATTCATAACCATAATGTTATAATCACGTATGTTCTATCATGCAGACATTTTTCTAAACATATCTGCACGTTCTCATGGCCTGTCTGACTTATTGGTCACAGGTTTCATTACAAACTTCCCCTAATTCTTGTTGCTCTGCAAGCATAAATCACAAGCAACTCCTTATTTCCTGTCCTTGAATGATGCTGAAATAAGTCAGCAGGGAGATTTTGATCATCTTCCACGATGTTTCTAAGTAAAAGCACAGTCATGTTGAATAGATTCCCACTGTTGGGGTCATGTTGTTGACCAAGTCTAACACCGTGAGCCTCTAAACAGTCCTAACCACAAGCCTCACTCCTGCCTTTCAGACCTGTCCGCTGCAAATGCCCTGCTGCTCCCTCATCCATCATCATCGCTGCCCTCTGCTCTCCCTCCCTGCTCCCTCTCTCCCCGTAGGGTGAACAGACCTGGTAATGAGGGCCCCTTGTGCCCTGCCTGCCTGTCCTGTGTCCCATGGTGCAGTGGGGCCCCCGTTGGACAAGAGCCAGACTGCCCCGGCCCTCTTTGCTCATTATTCTCATTACCTTGCCTCAAATCAGTGCAGGACAGGCTGCTGGGATCTGTCCACAACTCATAAAGGTCCCAGCTCGTTAGTGCGGGCTGCCGGCGAAAGCTCCCATCAGAGAGGGTGTGCGCAGAGGTGGAGGTACTCAAATAGGTGCACAAGTACAGTATCAAAGGCCCAGTGGTGTGTGTGGATGTGACTTATTCTGCACGTAGCAGGCACAGCCGCAGCAAGGTATGATTCAACAAGTGTGTTCATCCCAAGAGCTGGAAAGAAAGAAGGTATTCCAAGATCCAAATGTAGCTGTTGGATGGCAAACCTATTTAAAAGAGCTACAAAAACACAGTAGTCCAGTAAGAGGGCAAAAACAAACAAGCCTAAATTGCTCCTCTGCACTTGGGTGGTTTGGCAGGTTATGAAGGCAATAGTGGCTTTGAGGAGGTTTGTCCCAATGAAAGGGCTAACTGTGTAGATTGCTGCACTGTCTGGCCCGGGCCTGGAGGAGGGTGGCCTGCCCTGGAGCTGTATTCTCCCACTAACAACAGCAGATCAGACTGCATTCAACTCTGAATAGATGTCTGGCGTGAGCGTGTGGATGTGAGTGTGTGTCCACTGAGAGAGTTACCAGACCCATTTGAAATTGACGGCAAGAAGTGAGGGTGCCCATACTAGGAAACACTCTCGAGAGTTACAGTACACAGTGAAGTCACAACAGCGATGGGTCGAGAGTGAGAGTGTGTGTGTGTGTGTGTGTGTGCAGTTCGAGGAGCAGACTGTGTTTATCCTTGTCACGTAGGGGAAGAGATGCAGTGTAATTCCCTGATGTGTGTTTACTCAGCCCTAGTGGGCTGGCCTTTGATTACAGCACTGACCGCATAATATGAGTAACTGTTCACTACTGCTGCAAATGACAAGCACATGTAGACGACACACTGGAAACAATGAGAAGACGTGAAGAGTCATGGCGGGCCGAGGAGACAAAACAAAACCGAAATCTCACAGTTTGAGTGTGAAGCAAACAGACGCACATCTAAACCTGGACTGTAAACTCACATCTGAATTCAGCTCTTCAAACCTTTCCATCACTGCAACGCTGAATTTCAATGTGGCATTTTTCACAACAGACAGCAATTTTCCCATGAGCTCAGATGTAATTATAAGCTGTGCGGGGCTCAATTAAAGGTTGAAGACGCCAGAGTGAGTGAGCAGACCTCCACCGCTGTGTGTCAGAGAGCCAGCAGAGGTTGAGGCAGAGGAGTGAAATGAGGCCTGCATGATTTACGTTATGTCCTCTCCTTACACCAGACGCCTACATCTCCCACTGTGGAGCAAAACCAAGTGTGTGTGTTAGTTTGCCTGCCTGCCTGCGCTGTGTCTTTCTCCAAGGTCTTTTAGTAAAGCCTCCAGGAGAGCTCCACCCTGTTGCCCCCTGCTAGTTTTACCACTGCTCCAGGTACAGAGGCCAGTTAGTGGGTATGCTCAGGTTACCCGACCCACCGACCCTCCAGCACCGCGGGGAGCCTTGTCCACACTTACAAAAACAAGCAACATCAGCTCATTTTACATCAAACAGTCCAAGCTGCAGATCTACATACTTTATTTTTATATCACCCAAATACTATTCGCCCCCGGGATCTTGTTGTTGCGTCTTCCTGTCAGCAGCTTTATCAGCGTCTTTGACTGCTGAGGTGAGAACTGACAACTTGGCCTTGAAACTATTCACCCACGGTGTTCTCATACCAGACATGAAGAAACAGCAGTTTCAGCAAATTTCGCTTTTGTTCTACGCTGGCACGTCTGGCGTGAGCTCCGGTAGGTAGGTACTAACAAGCTAACAACTGCAGCAAATTACCATATTTTTCTTTCTTTCAACATTTTTGAGAAGCTCGTTAGCTTCATGGGTGGCAGCCCCAAGTGGCATGTGGAACTAATATCCCTTCAACATGCCCACCTCCCCCCACGAAATAAGTACGTCTGCCAGACTACAGTATCCAGACACTGAAGCTGCACCATGTGTGTTGTTGCCATAAAGCTTTACGGGGATGCTCCGTAAAACAGCACACCTTGAAAAAATTGTGTTTTGGTGGGAAACACACACTAGACGTGAGTATCGGGGTATACAGGCAGCCAGGGGTGGTAGCATGTGGCCGGTGAGCACCAATAAATGTGACTAAAAGATATATCATATTGAACATACTGTAACCTTAAACTTTATCCATTCTGTTTGTAGTTTATCCTCAGGGGAGTTTAAATGTCTGTGTAAAATGTCATGAGAATCTAATAAACAGTTACTGAGATATTGTAGTCTGGACCAAAGCAGTGGACAAACTTACAGACAGAACTGGCAAATTGTAGCCAACACAAACGTTATGTCACTGTTTGTATTTTATTTTATTTATATAGCACCTTTAAGAGCAACAACCATTGAGATTTCCAGTAGAAAATTTAAACTGGCATTATGAATTAACCTGACAAGTTGAAATATTTAATTTAAGACCCAACAGTGGTATTATGATGTCAATTTACCTCAGTAAATTAAATATTACACACAAAAACCCAACAAAATGAACATATAAATATAATTTTACCTGATTTCACCTGAAATATTAATGCTAAGACGCTACAGTGTCATTAATTATAGAGATTAAGCTACTTGAGTTGACTAATTCCAAGAAATCCAAAGATTCCCTGGATTTTTTAAAATAATTTTTTAAAGAACAGCCAGTAGAAGTTCCCACAATGGTTAATTTCCTGCATGTCGCCAAGACTGCCATGCATAATGTCATAACATCCCAGAAATTATTTGATCCCCCAGTTGTCTCACACCCCATTCAGAGAGATTACGATGCTACTAAGGAAAGCCAGACTGTCTGCAAGCCACAGGCGAAGCTGCCAACACGCACCTCCTGCCAGAAATCTCCCTTATCTTGTCCTGTGGAGTGGGGCTTACCTGATAATGAAGGCCTGAAGTGTAATTATGTGGAGTTTTCGACATAACTGTGTGATAGCCAGTCTGAGTGTATCATCCTCCCTGCTGGAAAGAAGCCCACGGTTGGATATATGTGCACAGAGCCGCTCAGATCTGTTCAGATCTCACTGATACCCTGTCTTTATATCTCACCAGGGCCCCGGCCAGAGGCAATCCCAAAAGCAGCTCACACACGGATACACCGCATAAATCCAATGTAAACAATGAACACCACATTGTGGCATCTGCAGAAGTGCAAACTTAATCAAAAGATGATACAAAATAGGATACTCACAGCTTCTCCAAAGCATAAAGTCCAAAGAAGGATCCATTTTTCAGAACGCGGATTTTGTTGTAGCTCAGTATCCTGTAAAATAAAGGAAAAACACCAGTATTGTTAGAAATATTCCGCTGAGGCACAATTGAATCATGAATATGCAAAATTACTATCTTGGATGTCAGTTTCTGTCCCAAGGGAGAGTTCAGGTTTAACTGAACACACAGTGAAGGACACAAGAGGAGGATGAAAGCCAAGGTGAAACGTCCACTTGGTTGCTGCAGTCACATGAGAGATTAGCCTGACCGGAGACATTAGCCAAAGATGTTTCCAATAAATGGTGAAACAGAATAGGACATCGAGATCAGGAGGGGAGGCTGTAATCTTGATAATCATTTCGCATACATTTTTACATCAAAAGGACGACTTTCCACATCAAACAAATGCCGGCACAGGCCATGTTAATTAGACCTTTCCTTACTGGCAAATCACTTGGCTTTTGGGGCTCTTATCAGGGTAAAGGGCAGCATGCTGGAAGTGAGGTTCAGATCGCTTTGTCTGACAGGGAAATGGACATTTACCTTAATAACTGTGCTCTGAGGGATTCACCATTGTCTAAGGCAAGGTCTTTTATATAGACTTTTAACCTCCTTTTATAACGTAGTAGTTCATGTTTAGGAGCAATATTCTTCTCAGTTCTCTTCCTTGCCAAGAGTTAGTTGAGAAGATAAATACAATTTTCATGTCTGGATGCTAAATATGAAGCTACTGCCAGGAGCGTGTTAGCACAGCTTAGTCACAACTGCCCAATTCTCACTGGATCCATAGTGATACATATTTTCTCATCCGAGAGTTGTTTGGGGAATTGCAAAGTGTTTCCAGTATTGTGGACAAAAAAACATACTAGTTGACTTCTTTTTTGAAGAAACTAAACTGCTAGGAGAAGTCACGGAGAAGAGATGCATTAAAAGCCTTTACTGAGTCAGGTATTAGTTATAACACCAGCTTCCACCATGCAGAGTCTTTGCTAGAGCAGAAGCTTTGGAAACAAACCTGCTGCCTTACTGGATTACATTCACTGCAGCGGTTTTTCCAATTAAGGAAGTGCAATGTTCTTATAGTGCATAAAAGTTAGGGAGGAGGTCTGGGTGGAAGACTGGGCGTATAAAGCAGAACGGGATCAATATCACTCTCATCACTGTACACTGAGCATCGCTTCGAAAGCCCAAGGTTCAGTGCTTACTTTTCAATAATGCAGAAAATCAGTACTATTGGAAACTTTTCAGAGGACATATTTCAGCGTTGTGTTTACTGTTTCTGGCCCTGTGGATCCACCGACCTGCCCATGCCCACTCAGCAAGAGCTCGGCGTACAGCAGGGGCCCTGCACAGGCGACAGCCTGCCATCATTAACACACCCTTCAGCTTCACATCATCTTCGCCCCTACCACATGGCGCTTAACGGGCTGTTTGCGACATTAAGTGCGTTCTTAATCGAGAGAGTGGAGCTGTGTGTGCGCCTTTAAAAGAGGGAGCTGACTGTGAACAGTCTGTGAGATTTACAGATTCAGCAGCAGCAGTCAGCCCCCCTGTTTCCTGCCACATCAATAAAAACACTGCCTTCAGCTCTGCGCCTTCCAACTCAGTTAATGACCAGATTTAATCGTCCAATCTTCTTATACAGGGATAAACTGCCCTGACGTACTTCTTCACTTCAGTAACTTTACTGACAGCCACAATATTAGGACGATTTGAAGACAGGAACGTTATGTAGTCGAGGAGCAAACAAAAGAAAAGGAAAAATGGAAAGTAACTTTTGCCCCAGTCATCCCGGACACCTCAGACAATATCTTCCTACAATTATCTACCAAAATTGGACACCAGAGAAATTTATTTTTAAAGTGGGCTGCGATCAAGAGACCAGAACCCCTGAAAATCACTGTAATACTGAAACTGACTGCCCTCAGCCTCAAAGTCAAAATCATCTTAACTTTAAGTAGCTTTATTAATAGAATTCATTTCAAAAGCTGAAGCCTCAGAAAGTGACGTCAGAGCTTTATTTTTAGCTTTGGGGAAAAAAAAAACATGTCATGTTCGCAAATCCACACAGAACTGTTGAAATAAATCACAGTTATTAAGTCAAGACGTTTTAGAGTAAACGCTAGACGAGAGCAGTTCTCTCGTGGCGTAGCCTGAATTTGAACCTATGACTCCTGGGCCTTGAGGTCTCTCGTTCAACTTTGGGCACAGAATCGCTCCTATAAATGGATGCAGGCCCAAGATGAAAGCTACAGAAGATCCGGAACTGCCTGAATAATTCAATGCAGATAGCAGAGGAGAAAGTCACATCTGGCAAAGAAACAAGCCATTTAATACAACACAGACAGTTTAGATACAGATAGTTCCTTTCTGACTAAGCTTATTAGGCAGGGAAAAAAACTATTAGTCAGAGGATCATGCACATGTTTGTTGTTGGTGGGCTCGAACGCCCATATGTGTGCAGGTCTGCGAACTTGTAAGAACAACCTATTGCAGTATGACTCACAAGCATTCATTCTGCAAACTTGTGCAGATGTGTTTATTTTTTATGTTGCGTTCATGTGAACTTAAAATACACTTTGCATCCTATCACGAAAATTCTCATATTAAGACATTTTAGCACACAATATTTCAATTAGATTGCCGCTCTGTTCAGCGGGACTTGAAAGCCGACTTTCATAAATAAACAAAGACCACAAAATGAGCTAACTGAAATTCCTCCTACAGGCAACAAAAGGCACAGATTTCCAGGAACACAGGGGAGTACACAGACTGGACACTACTGTATAATCCCCAAAGCCTGATGTTTGGAGCACAGTCGTAGCGAGGGACATTGTTCTTTGATAAACAATACAGGGAGTACAACTCTGAGAAAGAGAGAGAGGCAGAACTCTGTAAACAGACAGAAATAGTCAGTGTTCCCATCAGGCTAAACAGGAAACCCAGCCAATTAGCTGTTTATTCAGAACCCGGTTACAGGGGTCAGGGGTTGCAGAGAGAGCACTTCCTGGACAGCCATCAGACAGACGGAGCAGTGTCCGGAGGCAGGTGACAGCTGAGGCAAACGAGAGTGCATCTCTTCATCACTGGAGCAGACAAAGGTTAACAGAGCTTTACAAGCAAAGAAGATGAGTAGCTTCTTACTCGCAGAGGCCTTCGAGCTACGCCGCTACCGAGGCTCAACTGTACACGAGTGGCTTCTTTCTGCTCGATAAGTGACAGATCAGATGGCAGATTGAGTTAATCTGCTCTCAGATGCTATAAGCTGTAATGGTACATGGCACGACAGTGTGCTAACTCAGTCCAGACTGTGGATGGTATCTCAGAGCAGCATTCACCATCTCTCATTCACTTAACCCTTTCAGACCACAAAGGCCACCGAGGAATCAGATGAGCTAATTGAATCCATCTAATCTGAAAGAAGAAGAAGAAAAGAACAGGGCCGCATGTCAGGCTTCAGGATCTTGTTCAGCCGTTTCATGTAATTCATTTACACAAGGATCAAAACGCAGGAGGTCAAACAGAAGCACAGACACCAGCTTTACTCCTGCAGTGTCCTCGTGTAGAGATGGGTTTAAACATGGTCATTAAAACTACAGCAGACACAACAATACAGATATACACAACCACTCAACTTCATGTTTTACTGTTTTCTATTGTCTAAAAGTTTGGAATGAGATTCAGTCCATATGAGTCCATTCTTTTCTTCGAGTGTGTTGCTGACCTGGAACCTGCTCAAAACTGCTTGAAAGTTATTTTGTGCTCAAAGAAAGTTAAGCTGTGTCTTTGCAGGATGCTACAAACCTTGTATATTGTACATCTTTGTTCATACACATGGGCCTGAAATGTCCACAAGTTGCTCAAATAAGCAAATATTTTAAAAGAATGTGCCTGATTGTACTAAATAGGCCCAGTGCTTTCCATAACCAGCTGACTTCAGTTAATAAAGTTACGCTTTCTAGGAAACATGTCAGACTATGAGCATGATAACATCTAAAGTATTAGTTGCACATTTTACCAAAATGTATTGTTTGATCAATTAAAACAACTTTTTTTTTTTATGATGTGAAGTGTGACTGCTGCCAGTGTCCCTGGTGTTTCACTACCGAGTGCCGCAGCGCTCTGTTAGCTCAGGGTTGACTTGTTGCATGATGGCGTGTGAAAAAGTAAAAACCATACAAAGAGTCTTGTCTAGTAAACCGCAGCAGCTCCTCCCTGCACCATGCCACTCACTTTGTTGGTTTGCTCAATTTGCTTCCTAAACCCACAAAGCCTTTGAGGGCCACACAGGGGCATGACAGCATGTTGCAAATCGTATTTGCTCACTGATTTACTTCCGTTCTTCCCCCTGACTCTTAAGTGGTTGTCTCACTGTAACATAGTGCTGCAGGCCTGGTGGATCAGGAATGATGTCTGTGTGTGTGTGTGTGTGTGTGTGTGTGTGTGTGTGTGTGTGTGTGTGTGTGTGTGTGTGTGTGTGTGCCTGTGTGTGTGTGTGTGTGCATATATATACCTGTGTGTACTGTAAACTCTAAGTACCTGTCAAACGCTTCCTACAGCTGCTTTTGGTTTTGAGTCGTTGTCAGCCAATCAGTTCGCTGAGGAATCGTGTGTGTGGTGGAGCTGTGGACGGCCTGCTGTGCGGTGTACGGCACCAACACAGTCCTTTGAACTTTCCAGATCACAACCTGGTGCAGACGGACCGAGAGGGGAAAACACATCCTTCTATCTCCTGTCCTAACCGCAGCGAGGATGCTGTAAACTCCAACACAACAGGATGTCCTGTTTGCTGTTGCTTACCGCTGAGAGTTTGGTGTCAATATGGTGTCAGTCTTCATCCTGCCTTTCTGCTAGACACACTTAAAACTTTTGTTTTTTGTAGAAGCTGGGAGAATACACAGGAAATACTCCAGCCTGGTTTGGCATTTAGACATGAATGAGATGCACTTGAGTAAAAAGCGCTGATTTCAATTGGCCCCTGTTGGCCTCTAAATATTTAGGCGTGCTGGACTCAGACAGTGAGCTCTGTGTAGCTGCAGGCCTCCACAGCAAACCACAAGCAGAAAAGGGATCTCAAAGAGGGATTTATATTTAATAAGAATTCATCTGCAGGCTAAGCTGCCTGCTCTCATTACCTATGTATTACTCTTTACGGTCCCTGAATAATTTCATGTTGAATACAGAGCATTGCTGCAATACAACATACTGAGCTGCAGCAATGTGATCTATGATAAAACAACGTGATTAGATGCCACCGCGAGCATTGATCCAGCACTCTGAGGCCAAAAAAGAGACAGCGGGGCACAGGTTCAGCGTTAATAAAGAGTTAAAGCAAACCCAGTGGGCCACTTTGTAAACATAATTTAACTCTGGATTGGTCTCTTACCCTCAAGGACCACACGCGAGGCGAAAGACAAGAACCCTTGAAAGAGATTGGTAACGTGGCATAAATCCAGTCCTAATTCAGAGACCAATGGGAGCCAGATAATGAGAGTGATTTTAAATGAGAGTCTCGGAGCGTCATTATTGAATTAAGCCCGGTTTAATTAGCTTGCTGATTTGATAATGCACATGCTGGTCTGTGTCACAGCGGTGCTTAAGTTCATATAAATAAAAATTAATAAGAACTTAGCCTTGAGGGAGCTGAACTCTGCCGACAGCAATACGATTATCCACTTTTACACTGAGAGCGCAGTATTGTGTGGGCACTTTAATTTGTGTGTCTTACAGCTGAGAACGTTCTAAACCATTGGGGCTTTTTTTTTTTCTCTTTTACTGCATTTTCCCCCTTTGGCTTTCCATTTGAGTAGCTTTTCCTTGCCAGAGTTGCATTTCAAGAATATGGTCGGTTCACAGAGGAGAACTAAGTGGACATGGCAGCGTTTCTCTTTACATACACATCACACACATATCAGTCAGGGTAATGTGGACGGACGTGGCGGATCAACAGAGTATTGTGGTCAAACCAAGAGATGGATTAAAAACTGTATTACTTAATTTGGCTGTTTTTCCAGCACTGCTTACTTCATCCAAACGCCAGCTCTAAGTGATCAAATGCCATTACAGATTTACATTATGCTGCAGTTTAACCCAACAAACAAGGAGCTGGCCTGAATCAAAGACTTTCACTTCAGCTGTCAGTGAAAAAAGGATAATATGATCATACCTGTGTCATAAGAGATCAATTGTGTAGCTGCTGAAAAGGTTTCAGTGACAGACTGGATGGAATTTTACACATTTAACCTCTTGCTGAGCAGGAGGCTCCGGTGGGGACGAACTTACAGCAGTAATTGGTGCCGACCTTCATTAGCGGCTGAGGATTCTGGGTCGTGATGTGTGTGCATGTGTGTGAGTCGCTGGTACAATGGGTTTGCACAGGTGTTAATAATAACATTAACAATGGGTGCATTCTAGTTAGGCTGAAAATATATTGTTTGATTGTTTAAAACATGTATTTACAGAATTTTAAAGTAATGCTATCCCTGATGCTTCAGTGCAAAGTGTCCTGAATCTAAAGCAGCTAAATGAAATTAAATTATTAATAATTTTATTATTTACACCTGTGCTTTTTTTTTTTTTTAATATGCAAAAATGTATGTATCTGTGAGAAAAATTCAATGTTTTCACCCTACTTTAGCCGATTTAAAGAAGTGTGTCGTAGAACTGTTTAGTACTATTACTCATGAAAATTATCATTATGTTCACTTTTGTATGGTTCTTGTTGTTGTCACTGCTAATGTTCAAACCAGAATGCAAAGCAGACAATAAAAATAAAGATTAAAAAGTAAGACAAAGGCTTTTATGAATTGTGTACTTGGATTTTTCAAAATAAAATTGCAGCATATTACCTTTTCCCCTAATTTCTCTGCTCTACTATTACTAAACATGTTTCTAAAAGCTGTTTAGTAATATTAGACTTAAGGTCTAGAGCTGTATCTCTGACAAAAATCTGATATTTTATTGTTGTTTTTATATAGTATATTTTCAATAAATCAAAATCAAATAAAAATGTCTCTCACTGACAGAATTATAAACTTATATATTATAAACTATAAACTAAACGAAGCAACTGGTATGAAATTGTTAAACTTAACTAAATTGCTTCTAGTATGAAACTGTCCCTGCCCTGATTTATTATAGTCATTTCTTTTATTTTCTTTCTTCTTTTTTTTTAAAAATCCAGTGGTATTTTTGCATTTGGAAAGGCAATAAGTAATCTGCAGTTTCATGTAGCTGGAAGATAACATGTTTTGAATAAAATGTTTAATTTTGTCTCTGATGTCTGAGGTTTGGCCAGACTAAGTGTGGCTTTTTTCGTGGTTATAGTTTTGGGAAAGTAAATTGTCATTTCAGGAATGTGTGTAAGCGCGCTGTGGAAAAAATAAAACTGTAAAAAATTTTATGTTGGCCAGTCTGTGTCAACCAACCCCAGGATAATGAATATGGTGCAGATGGTTTGATTGTGTTTGGATTGTATTTTATAGATTTGCTACTGTGCTGGCTGCGCAGCGATGTAGCAAAATCCAATCTTGAGAAAAATATAATTATGATGATTCATTTTATGGAATGAAAATGATCCAGCGCAGTGACGGTTTCGGTGACGGTTCACACATCCGCAATGCTTCAAAAAGCTGCATCAGCCAAACCCAACTGTCGTCTCTCAGCCTCTTTCTTGCTAATGGACACTTTTGCAGAGACACGAAGAGGAAGGTGGAGGGAGGAGGAATGAAAGAGAGCATAAGCAGAGAGATCTCTCAGACTGGGAGGTGGTTGTGTCATCTTTGTTACAATAAGTACTTTATAAGAGGCCTCCAGACTGCGCTGAGTATTCAGTCCTCGGGTCCATCCAAATAGCTTAACCCTTTCGTTGTAGAAAGACGAAGAGCAACCTCAGCCAGCGGTCCCAGGAGCCCCTTGCACCCTGAGCCCGTCCTCAGAGAGTCACGCCACTGAATGTAACAGAGAGACTAAATGCCCTTGAGCACAACAGGCACTTTAGCAGCAAATGCATGTCAAGATGTGAATGTGCCCATTGTGCCTGACCCACCAGAGAGCTTGTAGCAGCCACCAGGGAACGCTGCCAAGCTCCAAGCCCCCCATTTACCGCCTGTCATGGAAAGGAGCATCCATGTAATTGCATGCAAAATATTTTTTTGTGAAATCATTTTTCAGAGCCTGATTGAGTAATTCAAGCATCAAACAGGGAGATGAGGGCGAGAGAAGCCGCATGAAGGAGTGGAGTGGATTCTTGCCGTACGTGTGTGTGACTAAATATATGAGTTGGATGATTTATAGTATGTAAGTAATCTTGCATCACTTAGTTTTATTATCATACTTTTCTGCCTCGAGGCTCAACATGGGGAGTGCGCTCCTGCATCTGATATGTGCAACCACTTATTATAGAGCATACTGCATTGTGCCTGGGTTAGCAGGCTGGGCCAGGGAGTTAGGCTTTGTGGTTTGTGGGCGTGAGTGTGTGTGTGTATGTGTGTGTGTGTGCAGATTTAGATGCATAAGTGTGTAACCTATCAGATTTATTTATATGGAAAGTGTGTATGTTTAACTTCATGTGTATGTGTGTGTGCATAAGTGGTCCAAAAGCTACTAGTCTAAAATTAAAATCTGGGTTTTTGAAATGTCTCTAATTAGAGAGGGGAGGACTGAAGCCTATTTTGAGAGCTGTGGCCATGCACGCCCTTCCCATATGTGTGTGCACAGGCAAACAGCCTGACAGACACACAATACACACTTTGGAGAGGAAGGTCCCCCACTTGGAGTGAGTCTTATTAGACAATTCATCGAGTTTTGCTAACAGGAACTGTCCATGAAGCGTGTTTCTATAAACAATTTACTAAAGCCGAGCAACCAGTGAACTTTAAAGACATAAACATGGAGCTGTTATGAATATTAACAGCCAGGGAGCACAAGCTGAAACACAACCGCCTCACTATAAAGCCGCAATAAATTATTGCAATATTTAGAGTCAAAGACTCGTCAAGACAAACCAAATTGGAAAGTTTATGGCTGCAGAGCAGGAACACAATAGTCAGTTTAATCACTGTCTAAAGTGTTTTTACACTTTTAATGAGGCAATTTAGTGAATTTAGCCATTTGAGACAGTGAGTGGAATGTGGTGTATGCCTGGCTAACATTGTCTCATTGTTCTGTCTCATAACCAGCCTCTGTTTTCTGCTTCTGAGCAAAGACTGCTGGGAAATGAGGCTGCTTTTACAAAAGGTCGGCTAAAATCGTTCTGCCCCAGATACTCGGTGTCTTTAGAGGCATGTGTGAGAAGGATGCATTTTTGTTTGGAGTGTTGGGTTTTTTTTTCCATCTGTGTGGCCGCAGTGTTTTTCAAATGGCAATCAGAGTTCATCGCCCCCCAGTCCTACTTACAGTTTCGACACCAGAATTTACCACAATTTATTAAACAATCGTAAGGCATGTGTTGTAAAAACATGGTCGACCATGGTTTCCAAAGAGCGATTTGATTTCAGCTGAAGGGGCACGCATTCATGCTGTATCCTTAAACAGTGGTTTAGATTTTAATAAAAGCTTATTGCTTTCTTTCACAACTTGTTCTGTCCCTTTGACAGGAGCCGTAAAACAAATCATACTGACAAGGAGTAGCAATGGATAAAAGAATTGAAGTGACAGATTTTTAATATGTTGTGGTTGTATGTAATATCATCCTCAACAATACAGTGGTTTGGAGTGATGACAGTAATTATGAAGATGAGGTAGTGGTTAGTTTTACATATCTGAGTACCGTATCTTGTCTGGCTCTGGCCAAAGATAAAAAATACATCCCTATCAGCACCTATAATTATTCTTTTAATTATCAACCTGTTGTACCTTGTACAAAAATGGAGTTCTATATGAACAGAGCCAGGCTACCTACTGCTAATGCTGAGAAAAGCCTTCATATTTAATAGATATATAGTTATTAATCTCCCTGTCTTGGCAAAAGAAGCAAATAAAACATATTTTCAAACTGTATCCTTCAGAGAGCCAAAGTGAAACCAAATCTTCAGAGTTCTCTTCCAAAGATTTTAAAAATCCTATTTGTAATAATCCAGCTGTAGGTCAAAAACTTTCTCAACATGATGTTCTGTGGTTAAGTAATAAATTGTTTTGTCTTTCCAATATCAATGTTTACTCAATTTTTTTTGCCTAACAACATCTTTTGTAAGGCCTACGCAACACAGCTGGACAAGAGCACTTGGACAAGAGTCTATGGACAAGTCGAGCAGCCGCTGTTTGCTCAGACATGTCAGCGGTAGTAGTGGGACAGGACAGCATGGAAAGATTTAGACAGCAGAGATTACAGCTAAAAAGTTTGGAAAATGACGTACGTAAAATGATGTAATACCTGCATCTCTGCACTGGTAAATTTTTAATGGGAGTTGTAGTTAAATTAATTGTTAGTTGTGTTTTTTTAAGCATGACATTTTCTAGTTCTGTAGTGTATTAAAATATGGATACCAAGCTCCAGGAAAAATGGTTCATGCTTTTAGAAGGAAAAATAAATATGAGACTGCATTAGTTATTTAAACTAATGGAACACAGACTAACCTGGTCATGAATTTGGCTTTCAATAGTTGGACTAAGATCCAGATAGGTGCCAAAAGGGAGCCGGGACGTTATTTGTTCAGCTTTGTCGTATTGTTTCAGTCATTCAAGCAGCTCTACTCACCCTCTAACTCTCAAAGTACAGTTTTATTTTCACACTGATTTATGTTACTGTAGGTGAATACTTTGACTAAATCTCTTTCACTCAAGAGCAAGAAAAAAAAAGTAACATAAGAGTATCGCATTACATTAGTGAGGCCTTGAAATCCAGTCATTGACTGTGCTATTGCTGTGGATTAGTTCTCAAGAATAAGCATATCAGAACTTCTAACACACACACACACACACACACACACACACACACACACACACACACACACACACACACACACACACACACACACAGCGATTTCAGGTTGCATATCATCAACGCTG
>OMNN01027917.1:0-44980 GCA_900302755.1 Chromis chromis
TTTTCCACTGAATAGTTCTTAGAAATGGTTATTTGAAAAGTTAATGCATCATTTTACAGGTTGTAGGAGACATAAAGGCAGAAATTCAGATGGAAATGTGACATTTTGAGCGTTTTTTAAGGACATTATGTGACAAATAACGGAGCCGTCTCTGCTTTAGGCTGAATGGATTCCTCATTTGCATTTCACAATCTGTCTTCACGGTGCGTTATTGTGTTTGGGCAGCCTTTCAGAACATCCAATCCACAGTTTTCCTGACTGCTTTTGAGGCCGAGTGCGTTTCGTGCAGGTGAAGAGTTCAGTGCAGCATCTATAAAGCATATCACTGGAGTGTGTGGCGTTCATGTTAAACAGAAGGATTATGTTCCTGGAGATACGATTGATGGAACGTCTAAGACATTCTCCTGCAGCCTTTAGCGTTTTTACCATCCACGTATCTTTCAGCATTGTTTCCAAGGGATAAAATAGTTTCTGTGACCCTGAAAAACCACTGTGCAGGTCTCAACATTGAGTATTTAAACTAAGAAAAGACAAGAAGCACCATTTATCTGTCCTCGTCCAGCAGCCGACAACAACATCGTAGAAGTAACTGTAATTCAACTCAGTTCAATTTAATTCCCATTGCACTGAACATAATAGGGTGAAGACCAGAGAAAAGTTTCTTTTGGGTTTCCTTTAAGCAAAGACTTGGGAAGGAACCCAAAAAAAAGCCTCCGGCAGAACCAGGCTCAGGGAAGATTGGCCGCCTGCCTCGACCTGTTAGGGTGAGGGCAGTGTTGGGGGTAACGGATTACAAAGTAACGGATTACTGTAATTTTGTTACTTTTATGGATAACGAAGTAAGGCAACGCATTACACCAAAAATATTAGTAACTAAATTACTTTACTGGACTGTAGGAACGCGATTTTCTGCGTTACTAGAGCCAGTTTCCATAAAGTCTTCATAACAATCAGATGTTCTCTGATCATTTCTGGTGAAGCTGCTACGCAGTGGGACACGTCACACGACTCGACAAGAAGAGGGAAAATGGAGCGAGAGAAAGGCTGTTTGGAGAAGTGGAGATTTACGCATTACTTCCAGTTTATTTGTCGAAAGGACAAGAACATATCTGTTAAATGCTCTATGTCCGGGCGACAAGCGCCTGTCAACCGCAGCGCACTCAATGAGCAACTTATCTAAGCCCCTGGCTAACTATGGCTAACTATGGCTAACTATGGCTAACCAGCATCACAATGTAAAGATCCTCCTCAGGCAGTTGATGTACAGGAGAGTGACGAGAGTCCAACCCCCCAAAACAAGCCAAGCTTTTCTCACGTCTTGGAACGGTGCAGGTAACACAGAATTAATTAAAAAAAAACTAGTAGCAGGCTAGCCTATTTCTTTATTAAGACGGGCCTATTTACTGTTCTTTCAAATGAATAGTTTTAAATGACATTTTTTCTGACTCTAAGAGCCATTTTCATTGTTTCGCCACCAAGCCACAGGGGGCGTAGAAGAGGTCACAAGGTGGCCCCAGGTGAGCATAAAGAGGGCACGCCACTGATAGCAGGTGTTGCAATCAGTGGCGAGAGCAAACAGATTTTTGACTGTGGTCGGATCAGAGCAGGAAGAGAAATGTTTGATTTATGTTTAAATGATAAGTGACGAACTGTATGGATTGTAAAAGTAAGAATAAATGCTTGAGACCAAAGTGTTGGAAGGCGAGTTTCTGGTCCGAGTGCACGTCGGAACAAGTCAACGCTGGTTTGCAACCTGCAGTGGCTATGAGTGGGACTTAGCCACTACACTGGCTGTATACAATATAGGCTTACACTATGTTGAAAGGCTAAAGCATGTCCTGATTGAAAATCGAAAATAAAGTGACTAAAGGGTCATTATGTTTGTCATGTATACATGATAAATTTGGGCATTTATCGATTAAGAACTGAATAGTAAAGTAAAGTAATAAGTAGTGAAGTTACTTTTCAAATGCAGTAACAAGTAAAGTAATCTCGTTACATTTTAAACAAGTAACTAGTAACTTGTAACTGATTACTTTTTTTGAGTAACTACCCCAACACTGTATGGGGGAATGACCCCCCTGCTCGTCAGAGTACGTGGATACTTCTTTAAGACACACTCCAGCACCTGTGCTGGTGTGAAATCAGTGATTGTTTGATCTCCACTTGCTCAGGGTGCAGTGTGACAATTCGCAGAAAGACTTTCAGAAAGATTTATGTACAGGGATTTCAGCATATATCCACTTACCTGTTGGTTGGGGGTCTGTCTGCGGGCAGTCTCCCTGGATTGCTGTTTCCCTTTTCCAGATTCTTTTCCAGATTCTTTTGTCTCCGGCTCTGGCGAAAACTCCAGCCTGGTCGAGCTGGTATCCGACTTTCTTACCAACGTATTGCTGTGGTGCAGCTCCGGTCAGCTGGACAACAGGTGAGGAATCTTCCTCCAGCTGTTTCGGCGCTACCGACGCCTCTGAAGCGTATTGTTGTGGTGCTGTTTACGCGCTCAGTGGTAGTCCTTGTTGGGCGCTGATCTTCAGGAACTACTGTGATTCTCACTGACGTATTGCTGTGGTGCAGTTTACGCGTCAGTGAAAATCCCTGCTGAACATCGACTCGGTTGGCTGTGCAGCGGGTGAGGGATTTTCCTCCGGCCGTTCTAGCGTCTCACTGACGTAGTAGTCTTTTGCCGGACGTCGATTTTCACGTCGGCTATCGGCGGACATCTCCTCTCTTCTGTGTATCAGAATGCAAATGCTTCCAAACACAAAACAACAAGCTCCTAGTCTCAAACTGTCCCTCTGGGTGAAACATCTCAAGGCCAGTTGTACGGCATAAAGCTAACCGGTTTGCCACCAGGTTAGCTGTGAACAAAGAAGTGAGCAGAGTGAGCGAAAATCTGAGAGTGTCAGCTATAGCGGCGACTTCCGGGCGGCTAAACAGCAGCTGATGAGACTTTCCTGCGGCCGTGTCGCGTTTCTCTGCCGCCGCCTGAATGTCGCTGGAGCGTATTGCTGCGGTGCAACTAACTGCTCAGCGGTAGTCTGTGTTGAGTGCAGACCTTCACGTCTGCGAACAGCAGATGTCTCCTCATGCTCTCTCTCCCAAGGCTAATATGTCCAGATGATATCTGCTCACCTCCCTGGTTTAAGCAATTTACTCCACAAAGTGAACTTAGCATGAAGCTAAGTTGAATTCCCACATAGTCAGTGTAAACAAGAGAGTAAACCCTTCTGAGTTGTTTCCAGTCACGTGTGATAGTAGGGTTTTTTAACTGGCAAGTCACTAGAGACATTTTTGTGTAGGTTGTGGAGTTTCCATGTTTTGAAGATGATCATGATAGGTGTGTTTGGGTCACAGTTTTGCCCAGTTTTGGGGTAAAGTGTGCAGGTTCCCCCGTCTTTTCGCACTTCACAGAAAAAAATGGCACTAAAGAAAAAGGGCAGTGTTCAGAGCTTGACAAGGCAACCAGTCCACCCCCACTGTGGAGCCCACAGCAGTCCAGCCTCATACTGGCTCACTTTCTACTCCCACTCCGGGGTTGGAGGTAGCTGAGTAGGAAGAGGAGCAGGGAGAGGCCGTCTTCTCTTTAAAAGAGAGTGACCCATCCTGTTGGCAGTAACTTTAAGGAGGTTATTGGCAGGACAACCAGTGTTCTGAGTGTGACTTCTGGAGCTTGGTCTGTAAACAAGTAATTGCACCAGCAGCTCCATTCCGGGCACAGCCGCCACCTGCCTTAGCAGGAATTGCAGGGTTGTGGATGGCCTGCCTGCAGGGTGAAATAGAGCTATGGCTATGCAGGCCCAATTGGCTAACACTGGAGCCCGTTGTGTCCCTCCACCTTTATCGCCTGTATCATCAGGTGCTAGAAGGTTCTGGGGGTTTCGAGTATAGTGATGAGCTTTGCATGGCCCTCTCTGCTCATTATTAAAGTGCAGAGCTTTAGCATATTGTTTGGTTGCTAGACACCACTTCTGGCTATCCCAGCCCCAGAGGGAGACTGGGACTGTTTACTGAAGCTGCTCCAGCTACATTGCTGCAGTAGGCACAGGAATGTTGCCACTGTGCATCAGAGGTATCTGGTGGCTCACTAGAGTCCTTGGCTGGAGGCATTTTAGAGGTGTGATAAACACCAACGAGTTTGAGGAGGTAGAGCAGCTACAAAGGCCCGGGGGTCCTCAGAGCGGCCTACTCCTGCCTCACAGTCCCCAGAACCTGGTGAACAGAATATCCAGCTCCTACAGCTGTGATTCCCAATACCAGAATATTACTTACAGGTTTGTAAGCTAGCACACTCGATGGAGCTCATGTTGAGTTCCGGCCAGGTCGAGCCAGCATAGCTTGAAAAAGAAAGGCATTAATATTGACTGTGATTCTTCACCAGTGTATTGCTTGCAGATCCATAAGCTAACGCACTAGGTGGGGCCCCTGCTGAGTGCAGACTCCTCGGTCAGCTAAACAGCAGGTGAGGAAACCTTCCTCCAGTCATGGTGAAATTTCTCTGCTGATGCCTGAATGTCCCCGAAGCATATTGCTGCGGTGGTCCGCTAACATGCTCAGTGGTGGTCTGTGTTGAGCGAAGAGTTTGGCTAGAAGCAGAAGGTAGACGGTGTTTCAGCTTAGTCAAGCCAGCATCCATCGAAATAAAGAGAGGTCACTATCACTGTGATACCTCTCCGGTGCATTGGTTTGCAGTGTCGCAAACACAGGGATTCAACAACACAGAGCTAAGGGGAGTGCTCTGGGAACTGTGGTCCACATTTTACATATGCCTCCATTGTAGGCCGAAGCATAGGCTATGCATCACTCCGTCGACACCTGGATGTTGCTTGCGATAGCACAGTCCGCTGTCTGTGGGGTCAGCGGGCTGTGGATTTGCTGCCCGGTGACCCAGTGTGTGACATCCTGCAGCGTAGAGCTCCTTCCTCTATAGCAGTTACTACTAAGGTTGTAAGGTCCCCACATCATTGCCAGGAAAGCTGGCACAGTGACTGCAGCACCTATCAATAGGCAGGCTGACAACCACACTGTGGCTGAGTGTCCACCTCTGCATGGGTTGCCCTGGCGTACATGTGGCCCTGAAAACTGCTTTGAGCCTTCTCTCCTCTCAGGATTCTCCAGCCCCTTCTTCCAAGGATTCAGGCAGAATGAGTTTGGCTGATTTTGGTGGCCCTTTTTGACCCAATTTTGGTGGCCCTTCTGTGGCCCCATTTGTGATGGTCCCGGCGATTTGCCTCCCTCAAATGAAACACCTTGAAGCTTCCACTTTAGGAAAGACCTGCTGTCTCAGGCTGACAAGACCCTGTTTCAGCCCCTCTTGGCTGAACCCAGATTGGCAACCTGACATCTGAGAGGAACAGATTCCTGCCTGTGGGCTCATGAGGCCTGTGGTGAGAACTACCTAACAGGTCTGGTCGGCGTCGGCTGCCGACCTGTATGGTATTTACCACTTGGTGTGGTCTTCACCAGATGGATGTCTATTCGGCAGCCCAGGGACTGCTGGTGTTCGTACTGTCTTAGCAGGAGACAGGGAAGTCTGCCCGCTACCCTGCAAGGTGTAGTGGTGACACTGGATTAGATCCCAGTTCCTCAGTGGGTCTTGGGTATAGTCCATATTTGTGCTTCAGCATCCATTTTTGGACTATTGTTTCTGATCTGAAATGGGTTCTCTTCAGAACCACATTTCTGTTGGCCGCAACCTCTGTGGGGCTTATGGCGACTGCTGCGGATTTTTCCTGAGGGGTCAGGTATATTCCTTCGTCCCAAACTTCGCCTGCTTTGGCTTCAGCAAATTGGGCAGTCCAATTTGTTCGTGTCGACTGAGGTCTCGGCTATCCTGCTGGATTGTGGAAACCATTCAGGAGATGTGTATTTCCCAGGTGTGCCAGTGTTATGACCCGAGGTCATTTG
The DNA here is from genome assembly GCA_900302755.1 of Chromis chromis. Taxonomy (NCBI): domain Eukaryota; kingdom Metazoa; phylum Chordata; class Actinopteri; family Pomacentridae; genus Chromis; species Chromis chromis. Next base: position 5,905 of record OMNN01027917.1, read on the forward strand.
TTTGTTGTGGAATGTGTTGTAAAGATGAGGTGTCTCTCTCCTCCTCTCAGTATATATGTGTGTGTGTGAGCATGAGGAAAGTTGACAGGTGGAGTTGCCGGATTGGCCGATGAGGGGGAAATTGCAGCTGCCGGATTGGCCAGGAGGACTGCAGCGGCCTTTTTAAACCGACAGGAGCAACTCCTCACTCTCTCTCTCTCCCCTCTGCCAACAAAGGGCCAGTCAGTTGTATGAGCAACATAGTGTGTGTGTCGTAGTGTTGGTGACCCGTGGGTTCACCAACACTCCTCTGTCCACCTTCATTGACACCACTGGTCAGCTTAGCATTTTGCTAGTTAATCTGAGTGGCCACTGTTCACAGCTTTGGCCGTTTCACCTCGGCCTTTAACTGTGTTCCTGAGATCAGTCTAGCATATTGCGGACTGGCCTAAGTAGCCCTTCTGCCTCTCAGGCTTGGCCCCTGTGTTGTCCAGGGCTGCCGCCTGGTTGATATGTAAATATCATCTGATAATCACCATACGCAGCTTTATGAAGACAACTTCACCCCATCACTCTGCTTTCTCTATTAAATAATACGTTTAAGACTCCAAACTAAATCTAATTTAGCTCAAGCTCATGTGACAGAAATGTTATGTTTATATATTCATTGTCCTCCAACAACAGCCTCCTCCAACTGGTTTTACAGTTTTTTATTTTTGCATACGTCATTGGGCCACATGTTTCCAGTTTACTTCTTTTAAGGAATTTGTGAGTCGAGTCTGACTCACAAACGATGTTCTGTTGGCCACCAAAGTGTGTAAACCAGCTTTAGTTGTATCAGAGGAGGCACTAAATGAAGTTCTGCTTGGAGGACCATCACTGGCCCAACATGGGGGATTGCTGGATTCTAAGTTGTGACTTAAAGCTGCTGGAACATGTTTCCTGTCTTAACTGTGAGCTTCATGTGTGATCACATCCTTTAAAGGCAGAAATTAATGAAGATTAAAGGTTAGTCGTGTTCCGGAAGGGTCACGTCACTCTGGGTGTTGATCAAACACTCAGGTGGATTTAACCTGTGTCAATGACATCAGTGTGTTTTTATAGACTCATTTTTACATATAAATCCTTTAAATTAATCCTGTAGATCTGTTTCTCTTTGCTTGTTGGCAAACCTCATAACATGCAGCAGCAGTGAGCTCAGCCATTGTGAAGCCATGACATGTTGAATTTAGTAGCAACAGACAGGAAGACTCTTGTTATTCCCTTTCACTGCTGGAATCACTTAGAACTGCAGCGTTCTGCCTCAAGCATGTACACAGAAAATACCTCGTCTCTTTACTAACTGTTATGTAGATGGGACTAATCGTGTGTTGTCGCCTCACACCAACATGGCATCCTGCTGTTGTTATCTGGAAACACTTATGTCACCTGCACATATGTTCCTCCAATAAGCAGCATGTTGGGTGAATAAACACATTTTTTCAGAACAATAAAAACTGAGAGCTAAGAAATAACCTGGTGACACAGAGGCCTTATAAACATGGATTTAGTCACTAGTTATAGTCAGAGTTGGTGAGAACAGTCTGATACTGAAGGTAAAGAGCAGCATTGTGATAAGAAGAATAAGTTAAATATGTTCCGGCTTCAGCTGTGATTAGACCGCAGCATGTAAATCCACCATTAACTTAAATCCTCTTTTACACCAAAACCTAAGATGTTTAACCACCAAGTGTCCCATCAGATAGTCTCACTATGTTAGCTGCAAGATGGACACTGTAAAAAAATAAAAAATAAAAATAAAGAAATTAAATGAATACATTTACAGTCTTTTTCTGTAATTTTACAATCCATGAATGAATATATACATAAATAAACTTACAAGTATGATCTGTGAATTTACATACCTAATGTAAATATCATTAAAAATCTTGAACTGATTAACTACAAAATGTGAATATTTTTACGAAAATAGATTTTTTTCTTTTACATTAAAAGACCTTTTAAAATATATTCACAAATTTATCACAATTTCACAAATATTTCCTTGTTATTGAATAGATGAAACTGTGAAATTTAAGTTTATTACTGATATTGGTATATAGAATTGGTTCTGTAATTTTACAAAAATTCTATCTTGTAAATTAGAGAATTGGAGATTTTTACAAAAAACATTTAATGTGTTTTCAACAGTTTCATAAAGATATATATGTCATTATATATAGACATTTTATTATTATTATCAGTAGTAGTAGTAGTAATAATAGTAGTAGTAACAGTAGTAATTTCATTGTTTTCATACATTTAAATATCCGTCGTTAACCATTAAAATGCACAAAAAAATCTCATGATCTCATGTAAAATTAAGGTTACAAAATTGGCTGGAAAATTCGTTTTAATTATGGAAAGTTACTGCATTTTAATGAGATTGTTATTTTCCGTTATTTTGAACTATTGATTATTATTTTGGAATATTACAGTTTTTTTCTGCAGTTTTTTTGTTCTTTCCAGTGCATTGTATAAGTTGGAACAAAATGTCCGTCTCTGCCTAGATTTAGGACCACAACATTTGTCATTTCTACACTTTTATACTGTCATGACCATGAAATTTGAGTTGTAATATAAATAACACTCAAGTGTTTGTTTTATGCCTCTATTAGTCTCACATTATTGGAATCAGCACCTTAAACCTTTTGGCTGTAAATCCAATAAATTACCTCCTTGAGCTATTTTTTCATTTAGCTTCAAAACCAGAATGGTGGTGCTTCCGTGTTTCATTTTGCAAGTAAATCAATTATGTTAATGCCAAAAGATGCCCAGTTGCTTGAATATTATTATTGCAACTTTTCTACTAGTTGCATCTGTTTTTGTACAGGTGAATGGGAAAGTTGTTGTTTTTTTGTGGTGGAGAGTTTTTCCTTTATTGATAAAGACAGAGTGAAATTGGGGGTAGGGAGAGGAGAGTGACATGCAGCAAAGTGTCTTGAGCCAGACTCAAACTCATGACCACTGCTGGAGGACTGAGCCCATGTGGTATCACCTTAACTCAGTGAGCTAAACTGCGGTCAGAATGGGAAAGATTCTAACAAATATACTTAATATTAAGCTCAGATCATTCTGACAGGCCCAGGTGGGTTTAGCCTCTAAACAGAACTATGACAGCAGTTCCCTTCAGTTTCCAGTCGTCTCCTGGTTTCAGACAGCAGTTTAAAGCTTCTATGTTTTCTTGCTGAGAGTGAGATAAGTGTATTTGCCAAAATACAAATAACAATAAAAAACAATTATATAAGTCTGTGTAATAGTACTCTAACAGGAACTGTTCTGCACAATGTGTACTTTTACTTTTAGTACTAAGAGTTTTTGCAAATAATACATTTGCACTAAATCTGTTGAAAGAACAGGTCACTTCTTATTAACTAAACACAGCTCAGAGAGTAGACATAACTTTTTATGTTTTCATTGTTGTGAACACTCTTTACCTTGAGTTTCCATAAAACAACAAGTTATCTGTGTTAGCATTCCTCAATAAGACCAACCGGCTTGTAGCAGGCAGCTAGAGGCTTCAGTACCAGTATTACTAACAATGTAATAGCAGAGGAATGATTTTCATCTGCAACAAGCCCTTTAAGAGTCTGAATGTCTCTGAGGCGTGTATAAATCACACATTAAAAGCTACAGCAGGTATTACACATCTTGTCTTGTTCCTCAGCACTCGTCTCAATTACAAATCCTCATCCAACAATCTCTTATTAACTCCACAAGCTGATTATTTTTTCCTCCTTTCTTGGCTGAATAAATGTGAAGCTGACGAGAGCCAGAGGGAAATAATGAAACTCGAACTCGTTGTCTGTCTTCACTTCATGACAGAGCGGCCAGATATTTCACACGTCAAGAAAAAGCTCTTCTTCTCCACAACGTGGAGTTAAACAGTGACTTCAGCAGACATGAGCACATAGCAGCAAACACACCCCTTCTGCAATGCAAAGCTCCATATAAGGACATGTTGATGATGTAATGGTCCATAGGCAGCAAGCACATCCCTTATTGTTGGTCTGAGTGCAGGAATGAACACATTACTGCTGCTAACACAGACCAACAGTCGCTGCTGCTCCACACTTCATGAGCTTATGGCTGGAAAACTGGGAAAGTCTCCGGCTCAGGTAGGAAAACTTTATAAATATAACAACTTTATACTCAGGGAGGAAAACTTTATACATATAACAACTTTATACTCAGGAAAACTGAACTTTATCAACTTTATACTCAAGGAGGAAAACTCAACTTTATATTCAGGGAGGAAAACTTTCTAAACTTTTAAAAGAGTGGTTCATCTCTAGATGGAGACATGCAGATGTTCAGGGTAGCATCACTTCATGCTGGTGTTTTTTTGTCATACTAACTCTACTGGTGTGTATTTTATAGATGCTTGTTTTTAGCTTTGTGTGTTGTTACTGTAAGTTACGTCTGAAATGTTGGAGGATCAAAACTTTAAAACAACTGAGGAGGACATGGATGAAACTCTGGGGAATAAATGTTTAACGTCAAATTTTAAATTCTCGTTTCTAATAACTGTATATACACACATTTATAAACTGTTTAGTGCCAAATGTAGCAACATTTTTCACTATCATGAGGAAATTGTGAAAAAGATCTGACCGAAACTAGCAGACAATCTAACATGGCATGGAGTTGGATTAGAATGGCTAAAATCTAAGGAAAGAGTTGTTACATATGTGCCATCATGAACCATGTGAAGTTATCTTTCAATGTGACATAACTGCAGAAATAATGATATGATACTAATAATTATATATTATATATAATAACGATAACTTCATTTCACATAATGCACTAAAACTTTATTATTAAAGAATAATTGCATGCCACGTTTAAAGAAAGCAAAAATACTTAATATGTTAGTATGTTAGTGGGGAGTGTATGAATAGTTTTATTTTCAATCAAATCATGTATTCTCTTTTAGACCGTGCTTGTTCAAATCAGTATGTTACATTAATTTGCAGTTACAGCATTGAAAATAAGTCATTCATTGCATAAAACAGCAGCTATGTTTAAAAGAAGGAATTATTTGTTGAGTAATATAGTTTAATTTATATCTTATTCTAGGAGAGTCTCTTTCTGTTCCAAACCACCAATAAATATCAGAGCTACATATTTCACACATTGTGATGGCACTCTGGGGACGGATCACTGAGACTTTAAATACAGTCAGAGCTCTGCATCTGTCAGCTTCATCCCTTCAGTCTCCGGTCACACACGAGGGCGTTGGGTATATATGGCTCTGTACATACATGACCTAATCACTGGTAAGGAAATCACATCTGGAACAAGCTTCAAGCAGCGGCTGAGCCACAGTTTCCAGTTTAAAGCCAGGGAAGCCCTCGGTGAGGCTGGAATGCTGCTGCTGTGATTCCCTCGTAGGCCTAGCAGGACGTTTCCTTTATGTTAGCGTACGCTTAAAGAAGGAAAAGCAAAAAATACATCTGCAACAAAGCCAGAAACAATGTCGTAAAGTTAAGATATCCACTTCAAATCGGAGGGTTTGAGTTTTCCATGACACATTAATGAGCCACGCTGGAGGTCAGGATCCGTCAGAAAAGTTAGAAACCAGAGTGAGTGGGTTGTTCAGAGGTAGTTCAGCTGCAGGCTGGGTGGTAAAGGTGTCTTTAATACTGACAGCCATGAAACTGTTTTGTCACCAGCTTTATGTGCAACACTTTACAGTCCGTTCCTCCAGAATAATGCTCTTTCAAGATACACAGAAGAGCTGCTTTCCTACATGCTGAAATAAACCTGACGGACAGATGCTGTAGAGATCAGCTGCAATATTTAGGTTCCATTAGATGGTTAAAGCTGGTCAGCTGGGCTATTGCCTCCGGTTAAAGTGTGGTTGGTCAGTTACAGGCTAAGGTTTCTGTTTTAAATGATATTCAACAACAGAAACACTCTCAGATGTGAATACACTCTTTCTATGTGTGAGTCTCTGATGAGGAAAAGTCCAGGAACAAATGATCTGGACTGAAACTTGCTTCTGTACCACAAAGTACACCAGAGCAGAGCAGTAGAGTCCCACTGAAGGCTAGAAGTGACTTCAGCAGTTTCCTCTCAGAGGATTCAACTTTATTAATGCAGTACACAGCATCAATATCCAGCTCAGGAGTTTCCAGGTCTGCAGTGGAACAAAGAACATTTTCTCCTTCTATTTGGGCTGATGACATCACTAGAATAACAGCGGGAACTGAGATAAGAGATTGAATAAATAGTGATTACAGACAACAGGAGAGTTCTGCTGAGTGTTTCTATATTCACAGTCCACTCAAAGGAAATGTCATTCTTCACCACGTGTGATAAGATTCCTGACAGACACTCCAGAGACTTTGATTTATTTTTTATCAACACTTTAAGCAGCCAGGATGTGACGAGGACAAACTGAACCAACAACGAACAGACAGGAAAAGGTCTGAGCACCTGGAATAGTCATAGTCGGACGTTAAAATAAAGATGGTCTGCTGCAGGTTTAGGGGGATTAGGTTTGGTTTACAGCACTGTACTAAATTAGATCAACTATACGGCCTAAGGATTACCATTACTGAGGATTACCACAGTGTAGAATAAAAGTTAGTCAAAATATTACGTAAAAGCAAATAAAGTAAAAGTTCCTCAAGCTGGTACTAATACTTGAGTAAATGTACTTGATTTGAGTTAAACAATGAACACAGGCTGTGTGAGTACAACACATAGTAAATTATTAGCGGATTCTATTTTGCATTAATAAACTGAATCTGAAATATAACTAGGAGGAGTAAAGGAGGCTTTGGAATTAGTGGAGTAAAACGTATATTTGTCTCCAAAATATTAAAGTATAAAACTGCATAAAATGACGCTAAAGTACCTCAAGATGATACTAATACTTGACTAAATGTACCTGATTTTCCATTAAAAGTTAAACAATCAGCACAGACAAGTCATAAAAAAAATGTTTGCAGCATACAGTTTTATAACATTTAATGTGTTTCTTGTTTCTCCAATGTCTCTAAATCCACTCAAACCACACTCATCATGGATTCTTCATTTTTATTCATATCCTTATACTATTTAATGGAGCAGTATAATTACAACACATGCATCCAGTTACTGTGTCCCTCTTTAGCAGCTACTGATGAAAGAACAAACCCTCCACTGAGACCCACCCTGCTGATATCATGGCAGTGTACATGTGTGGGGGGATTTCTGTATAAACTCTGTGGGGCTGTAATTGCCTGTGGAAGCAGGGGAATTCCTTTAAATGTATAAGAAAAAGAAAAGGCGAGGAGGTGGCTTTGGGCTGGTAGTCGAGAAACCCCTTAATTAAGGGATTGTTCATGCCAGTGGGCCATCTGGGTGGAAATGCCTGGCAGCTGCTCTCACTGCAGCCATAACATATTCTCTGGTGATGTGTTCATGACCCTGGATACACACTGTACTGCTTCATTTACTGCTTCATGTACTACATTAACTGTCAGGTAGTACATACAATATACCTTCACATCATCTAGGTTCCATATATAGAAACTAAGATACAGACAAATATTACATACGCTCCACTGTCACTTCTTGTTATTTTTCTAAACCAGACTGCCACTGATTTTATAATTCATGTTGCTTAGATGCTGACTGAAACGAACACACTTATCTTTGTTTCTGTTGGCTTGACTCTAAGCTCTGTGTGTGTCCTCCTTATCCATTCTGAGAAATTTTGCCTTTATTTATACTTGTGCAATGTTATGTTTCCTCTGTTGCACAGTAACCACTCGTACACATCACATCCAGGTCACAAACATCCTCGTCATATTGTCTGGTGAGATTATATTATTGCAGAGGTCATTTTTAGACTTTTTTTTCACATAATTTCCCAGACACAGCAGGTCTTATTGTACATCCTCAACCACGATGGAAACTGTATGAAATCCACTGATTGTTAAACTCAAAGACCAGAATATTTACAGCATTAACTCAGGTTTCCAAACCATATGAGAATTAGCTGGCAACAAGGGAATGAGAAGACATTAACCACAGGTATTTCAGCCTAGAAACCTAAAGTAATGCTTTTTATGATGTGTTAAATTTTCCATGACATAAAAACTTTAGTCCTCCTTAGAAATGCAGGGAAAATAACAGTGTTTATGATGTGTCAGTGCTGGAAGAAGTGGGCCCTGTGGGGGGTGGTGGGTTTTCTTTTACACCTTTCATATATATTATAAGCCAAGAAAAAAGAGTTTACCAAAGTAAAGTGGCATAAATATAGAGCATCTAACAGAAAATCCAGCTGCAGTAAAAATGTTTTTTCCTGTTCTACATGCAAATAGCTGATGCTGAGCTGAATTTCTTGAGGATAACAGATGCCTTGTGTTTTTATGTGTTTACAGGTTAAAGCTGCTAATTGATCAGGAAAAGGCCTACCAAGAACGGAAAGACGAAGAGAACAACAAAAAGGTCGAAGGTCTGAAGGAGGAGCTGACAAAACTGAAGTCGTTTGCATTGATGGTTGTGGATGAACAGCAGCGTCTCACCGAGCAGCTGAATCAACAAACAGCGAAGGTCCAAGAACTGAGCGCCAGTTCTTCACAAGCCCAGGAGGAGCTGAGCTCAGCTAATGCTCGTCTGAAGGAAGAGGAGCAAAAGGTCTTTCGATTGGAGGCCGAGCTGCGTGACCAATCTGGTCGATACCATCAGGAACAAGACACCATGACTGCAAAATTAACCAGCGAGGATGCCCAAAACCGGCAGCTTAGGCAGAAGCTGTCAGCTCTCAGTCGGCAGCTAGACGAACTGGAGGAGACCAACAAAACTCTACGAAGAGCCGAGGAGGAACTGCAGGAGCTGAGAGACAAAATCAGCCGAGGAGAGTGTGGAAACTCCAGCCTCATGTCGGAGCTCGAAGAGTTACGGAAACGAGTTCTTGAAATGGAGGGAAAGGACGAAGAGTTGATCAGAATGGAGGACCACTGCAGGGACCTCAACAAGAAACTGGAGAAGGAGGCCAACCAGAGCCGCTGTCTCAAAGTTGAAGTCGATAAACTGAATCACAGAATTATGGACTTGGAAAAGCTGGAGGATGCATTCAGCAAGAGCAAACAGGAGTGTAGCTCACTCAAATCTAACCTGGAGAAGGAGAGGACAGTGTCAAAGGTTCTGACAAGTGAGCTGGAAGTCCTGAAAGTCCGAGTGAAAGAACTGGAGGCTGCTGAATGCCAACTGGGAAAGACGGAGCTGACACTAAAGGAAGATCTTACCAAGTTAAAGACTCTGACGGTCATGCTGGTGGATGAGAGGAAGGCAATGGCAGAGAAGCTGAAGCAGATGGAGAACAAGGTCCAGAACAGCACAGGAAAACTTCAGGCCGAGCAGGACAAACTTACGTCAGTCACAGAGAAGCTGATTGAAGAAAGCAAGAAAGCTCTGAGATCAAAGGCCGAGCTGGAGGAGAAAATGTGTAGTGCTACAAAGGAAAGGGACGACTTGAAGGCTAAGCTGGGAGCCGAGGAGGAGAAGAGTAATGATCTGGAGTCAAAGATCAATATGATGAAGAAAAGGCTGCAATCACTCGAGACAATTGAGAGAGAATATCTGAGAAACAAAGCCAAAGAGGAGCACATCAAAGCACCTGTCGCTAACCGCTTCCAACAAGAAGACAACAAAGTCAAGGATCTGACACAGGAAGTTGAACGCCTCCGACGCAAATTAAAGGACATGAAAGTGGTGGAAGGTGATTTATTAAAAACAGAGGAGTTTGAGTCACTGGAGAAAAGGTTCACTAATGAACAAGAGAAAGCTAAAGCCTTGATGGAGGAGCTGGAAATATCTAGAAAAGAGCTTTCAAAGTACCAATTGGCTGAAAAGAAGGAGTGTAACCAGGAGCATGTTCTCTATAAACGCCTGAAGGAGGAGGAGGCAAAGTCTAGTCACCTGACCCGAGAGGTAGCAGCTCTGAAAGAGAAGATTCATGAATACATGGGAACAGAAGAGTCAATCTGCCGTATGAAAACTGACCACTCGAGTCTGCAGAGGAAGCTGACCCAGCAGGAGGTCCGGAACAAGGAACTGGCCAGAGAAATGGAGACACTCACTAGAGAGCTGGAGCGATACCGACGCTTCAGTAAAAGTCTGCGTCCAGGCATGAATGGAAGACGCTTCTCAGACCTGCATGTTTCCACCAAAGAGGTTCAGACGGATCCTCTTGACCTCATGACTCCCAACTGTAAGACGATAGCGCCGTTGGAGCGAGCCGTGGTTAACGGGAAGCTGTACGACGAGAGAGAACCTGAAGACAATGCAAACTACAGCAACGAGCTTCAGCTCACCAAATGCAGCCCTTCACTCATCAATAATGTTAATAACCTGAACAACAACCTGAGAAGAGCTCGAGGCCCCTTCCTGAAAAACAAAGACACCCCCCAGCAGGTGAATGGCAAGATGCAACCACGGCAGAATGGCAACCATGTCCAGCCCGGAGATGTTGTGTTGACCCACAGTCCTGGTCAGCCGCTGCACATTAAAGTGACTCCTGACCACGGACACAACACAGCAATGCTGGAGATCACCAGTCCCACCACAGAAAACACCCAGTCTTTCACCAGCACCGCCGTCATACCCACCAGCGGAGGTCCGACCAAACAGAGAATTACCATCATCCAGAATGCGTCTGTATCCCCGACTGCAAAGTCCATTTCCCCAACAACAAAGTCAAAGTGTTCCCCCGATGAGCCATGTTCAGCAGACAGAGCCCTGTCACCATTCACCATGGCCACATACTCCAGAGCCATGACCCCAGACTCATGTGGCTCAGTAACACCGGACAGAGCCATGTCACCCATACAGATAGTATCAGTGACCACCGGAACACCTGACCACTCCATCTCCACAGAGCCGGTGGAGGTGGTCGGAGGCCATGCCGTCTTCAGAGTGACTCCGGAGAGGCAGAGCAGCTGGCAGGTCCAGAGGTCCAACAGCTCAGGGCCCAACGTCATCACCACAGAGGACAACAAAATCCACATTCACTTAGGGAGTCCCTTCATCCAGAGCATCAGCACTCCGACACAAACGCTGACTTCCTGCCACACACCTGGACTCCAGGAGCAAAGGACTCAGGTGCTGGCAAACTGCAGCACTCCTACTGCTAAAGGCAACAGCAAAATCACAAGTAGCATCATGATTAAGCCCACCTCCACCCCAATCCAAAGGCCATCACAAATTACAGTAAGTAATGCCTATGACTGATCTGATACCCCAAACCCTCCATCCCATCCTTCAGTCGTGCCCATGACAGCCAATCCTTAGTCCCTTATACCCAAACTATACCCTAATACATGTCTGTTTTATTCAGTTATGTGCCTAAACAGTTGAATGTTTTACTTTTTTTGATTGGTTTGCTTGGTTCTGTGTGATAAAGTTCAAAAACTGTTTGCCTGCATGATTTTAAAAAAAAAATGAACGCACTAGAAATCTTGATTTAATCTGACATCACACCAGGTTTTAACTTATGTGCACTTACTGTATTGTACTCAATGGCTCATTTGCCATGTAGTCAGACTATTCACAATGATGTATCAGACCAGTTTTTATACTTCATATTCCACATACTGCATTATGATTACGTTGTTTGATTTCCTGAGAATTAAAGTGTGCAAAACAAAGTGTTACGTTTTAGTTTGTCATCCATGCTTGCCAATTTCATTTATTCACTAAATCCAGCATGTTTTGGATGTGTAAAATGAACATTTATTCACCATCAGATTGAAATCAGCTGTTTGATTTGAGTTTTGGTTGCATGCACAGCAACTTTTTAACACTTCAGATTTCAATCCAATGTGTTTATGTGACACAGATTACAGTTAACAATTAGATTTGAACATGAAGACTGTCGACACTTTGTTAGACCTAATTAATTTATACCCAAGTGGAAGAAATCCTTTGTGCTCACACTTGACCAGATTACACAAAAACAGAGTGAGAGAAAAGTTCTGTGGGATTCTCACATGTGTTTGCTTGCTTGAGTTAAAATCACAGGCTGAGGTCATAGTTTCTTCTTACATCCAGAGCACAGAAACCCAGTGACCGAGAATGAAAACCAGTGTGATGTGAACCCGGAGGTTTCTTCAATGACACAATGGAAACTCTGCTTAAACCTTAGAGTGGGACACCAGAATCTGGAGCTAAACATGAAAGATTTTGTAGAAAAGTAGTTGTTCTTTACATATATTACCAAAACACTGTTACAGTTCAGTGGACTGAGAAAATGTTCAGCTGTCTTCCTGCTTGTGAAATGTATTAACTAGATTAGATCACAAGATTTCATTGAGCTTTTAGCCTGGGATTCAGACACAGTGAGTTTTTTTTTGCTCCTCTATGATGAACTAAAGGACAGCAGTTACAACCATCATACTTCCACTAAAGGACAGAAATCTACAAATTTCCTCCATTATGGCACCAACATAACATGACAAAATAACAGAAATCCTTGCAATCAAATCTTGCAGTGTCAATGTTATGAGTCCAGCAAATGAATATTGCACCCAAGAACCTCCTGTCAATATCAAAAAATGCCTTCAGCAAACCTGATCCACTGTTTGGTTCTCAAAAACACTAATGCATCAGTGGACAGTTTAAACTCAGAGTTCTGCTGAGCTCACTATTGGTAGCCCAAAACCTCTGTTTTACTTTGCTTCCTCATATGAATCACGTCCCTAGAAATGAGTCATCTGCACAACATACAAATGTTCTTCAATGTATGTGCATTTTTCTATTTTATGTGTTCACGTTGAAAATGTTACCACATATTTCACTGAAGTCAAATCTGTAGCAAAGGTCAGGACAAGATGTTGAGGAGATGGAAACAGGAATGAAAGGATGTCAGAGCTGGAGACAAAGTGGAAAGCATGTCATAGATTTTGACTGCTGCAGCACACAAAAATAACAAAGAAAGGGGATGTATTAATTATGAAGGGCTTTTCATGTAGTTGCATTTTATATAAGTGTCTAAAATCAAGAATCTAAATAAGAATAAGAGTAATGTGAGTAACCTTCTGTAGTATTACTTCATATGCATGACTGTTTATGAGGACAGATACACAAACAATCATAGATACTGAACAAAGACTGAATAGACCAGAAGGAGACATTCTGTTTATATCTGCAGATTCTTTTGCACGTTTACAGCAGAGTGAAGAAGCAGCAGCCACAGTGGAGGATAAAAAACATGTTGGCAGAAATGTCCCTGGTCCTCAAGGGTAGAAGACAGATTTGAGATGCTTCATTGCTCTTCTTAACAGACCTTCCCCTCCTCATTTCCTAAACTCTTACACTTTCCAAAACTTTAAGTAAGAAAAGTTACAACAAACAGAGGAGCATTGTGTAGACAGAGGTGCAACGCTGCACCAAATCCCCAGAGTGGTTTAGATGGAGCAGGACAACTGGTGCAGGATAGTGGTGAACACAACTCAAACACACAGCAGCCAGTGTGACAACGAGGAGATGATTAAATCAAGCATTAAATTGCAGCTGTGGAAACCAGATCCAAAGCTGTCTGGGTGCGATGAGATGATGCTATTCATTAGACACCACTTGAGAAAGCTTCCAGCAGCTGGATCGCTGTCTGCGACCTCAATTACCCTCTGACTCACTTAAGACTTATTTGATTCATAAACTGCTCATCTGATTCAGCCCACATTGCTGCCAGGCTGCTAAAATGAATATCATGTGACACACTGGAAGCCAAAGGCTATTTCATTAAAAGCCCAGAGATGTGTGTTGGCTGAGAACGAAACTGTGATCACACAATGATGCTGCTGATTAAAATCAAACATCATGATCATTTAAAATCATCTAACCACCTCACTGTAGGCTGCAGGTTGTTTATCACAGATTTCCTGCTCTTAGCTCCTGATGCTAATAACTGCTCACCTTGACCATCGGGCTCAATAAACCTAGGAAGGACAACAAATGGGTCTAAACAAAAGGCTTTGTTCTGCAGGAGTGTCAGACGTTGTGAAAGTTGCCTCCCTCCAACACAAGCACCACAACAAACCTTGTGTTTGGTTGCCACGGAAACAGCTGTGCCGGTGTTGCCAAGCAGGGTAGAGGAAGTACTTAGCTGAACTCCTGCTGCACCGCTGATATACGAGAGAACAAAGCCACACATTAACTTCTGTTTCCATGTAAAAGCAACATGTTCTGGCCTCTTATTCTGAAACCACCATGAATATGTGAGGACACAGTCCACTGCACATTTCTGTTCACTCTCTGAACCTAAAGGAGCTTTTTTTTTCTCATCTACAGTGAGAGGTTTTGGCTTTCAGCGGATTTCCTGGGAATTGAGTGGTGGTGATGAAACTCATGGAAACAGTGAAAAGTTTCAGTTTGACTCAGTTGCAGAAATGTGGAGCAGATTGACGACACATTCTGTCAAATAGAGAGTTTCAGGTTTAACTCCAAACTCCAAATTTAAAAGAAGCCTCAATTGCAAAATATTTTGTTTGCAGTATCTAAAATGTTCCACTAATATCAGTTTAAATGGGTTATTTGAGGTGCAAAAATAATCTCATAAGCTAATTTTGTAATTTCCTTTTGCAAAAGTAGACCCTGAAAAACGCTGTATGACAATGTGATTACAATGAAATGATCTGCTAATTACATTCCTTGATAACTATGTAGAAACTAATTGCCTGCTGAGTATTTCTTGTAATTTAGTCATCATCATACATAAAGTACTTTGATAATTGCTCATATCAGTTCACGAATGAGCCCTTTATATAAATCAGTGTCTCCTGTTCATGAATTAGAAGAAGTAAGTATTCTCTGAATGAATGAGAAGTGTTTATTCCTTGTAACTGTGGAAACATCGTATCAGAGTCACTGTATGTAAACAGGATATGGTTTCTACTGTACTAGAAGTGATGCACCTCAGAATCCAGGCAAGTGGCTGTGCACGTAAACACACTTATCATAAAGAGATGCACAGTAAGCAGAGCAGTAATGTTGTGTTTCCCCACGAGATTTCCTTTTTTTTAGGTTTGTGCTGCAGAAACTGTCACTGGTTACTAAGCAACATGCTGTTGTTAATATAAGGATGAACTGGAACTAACAGTAAATAACATTTTTTTATCCTACAGACAGAAAAAAGTAAATAATGTGTAACAAACCAAAAAGACTCAGAATTAGTCCCAGAATCAATTATTCTATTTGTTACTTCAACTTACTGTTCGAGCTGAACAAGCCTCATCTTAGTTGGATTTCTCTTCAGAAAAATAAACAATGCAAATGCATATTCAAAGAAAGATGAAAAGAAAGATGAAAAAGACGATGAATGTCATATATTCAAGAATCAAAGCCTCTTTTTCACTGGAAAACTATACTGAATATTATAATCACATAACTACACAATTGTCTCATATCTAGTTAGATTTTTTAACACTTTAGGCATCAAGTCAAAGTGCAGCAATCATGCAGTAGAGGTTCTATTAAAATATTGGAATGGTGTCATCTAGTGGTCATTGTCTGTATTGCAACCAAGCTACAGGAGAAAGTGAAAATCCTGCTCATCATCTGGTCAAATGTGTGCATGTAACCCTGTATCCTGTACATCCCACTTCTGGCTCTTTTTTTGTTGTTGCTTCCAGTCACATTAGAGTATTTAAATCTGTCAGACTTTATTTCATGTATTGTCATGTTTCTCAACAGATACCTGTCGAAGCATTCCGACGCACAGGACCCACCAGAATTCCCAAACCGAAGGGCTACAGCTCCCAGAAAGGAGCAACCAGCACAGCAGCCAACCTGCAGAACAAGAGTCAGCCGCCACATGTAGCCACCGGCAAAGAGCCGCCGACACACAACAACAACAACAACAACAACCCAAACCTAGCCAACCGCAGACTGTGAAGTTTTTTTTTTAATATTTGAAGCCAAATGTCAACTTACAGGATACAAACATTCTTACAGAAACTTCACACATGGAACTAAATATCTAAGATTCTGCAAAACACAGATCTCTCTTTATCTTTTAAGAAATAACTTCATCAGTGGTGCTCAGAAGACTGCAAGTGTCTGTTCAGTGTCTAACTACTGAATAAAACATTTTTTTTTAGAAAGTAGTTCAAGTGTAGATTCATTTAATAATTCATTAAATAACAGTACATGATTTACTGTCCCAGATGTGTCAGGATGTCACTGTGATCTAAAGTGTAACATTAGAACAATAAGTGTGTTATATGGTCAGAATTACTGTTTATTTGTATTGTGAGTATTTGTATTGATCTTTAAGACTTTATCTGTTGAGATATAGATAATCAACCATTTATCTATTTCTAGGATGGAACACGCAGACACCTTTTAAAAAGTGGCAATAATGTACATAAGTGTATAACTGATGTGTTGTAATGCAGCTCATTCATAGTGAGAAACTCAAAAATTGTGACATTTGTGTTATTTTTGGTTATCAATAAAAACTTTTTATACGTTGATCTGGAGAAATGCTTCTTATCGGACACTACAAACTACAAGACTATGATATAAACAGTGATATACAGATCAGAGCAAAACCTTCAGGAACCTTAGATTCTAATCCATCCCACAGGAAGGTGTCTGCTGGTGTTAAACTCATCCTGCAACTCATTCGGCTCCTGTGGCTGTAATCCCAACACCAGCGTAAATAATAATAATAATACATCATTTTATTTATAGGCGCCTTTCAAAAAACCCAAGGACACCTTACAAACAGGAACAGCAAAGTTAAACACATAAAACCTAGAAGTAAAAACTTAAAAAGAGGAAATTTAAGAGATTTTAAAAAACAAAACAAAAAAAAAACCCAACAGGACAGAAATTTCCTGACAATATTAAAACGGAACAGAAGTTTGCAGTGAGATTAACAGAGTCATAGTGAGTAGGCTTTTTTAAACAGATGGGTTTTGAGATGTGACTTGAAGATGGCCAGAGAGTCAATGTTGCGGATGTCAGGTGGGAGGGAGTTCCAAAGGCGGGGGGCAGAGCAGCTGAAGGCTCTGGACCCCATGGTGGTCATACGGGCAGGAGGGATGGTGAGGCTGAGGGAGGAAGATGATCTGAGGGTCCATCTGGGTGCATCAATGTGAAGGACTTCAGTAAGGTACGGAGGGGCTAGGTTATGGAGGGCCTTGAAGGTAAGGAGGATGGTTTTGTAGATAATGCGGTGTGTGATTGGGAGCCAGTGAAGATGTTGGAGAACAGGGGTGATGTGGTGGATAGATGGTGTCCTGATGATGATCCTTGACATTAACCCTAACCATTTCTTGTGTTATTTCTCCATAAAAGACTTGTGAAAAGCCTAAAATGCATGAAAAATAACACGTGAAATGTGCATTCATTCCCAAATAATCCAAAATTTAGCAGAGGTGGAGCATGACTTGGAGCTGAGGCGGGTCATACACCTGTCTCTGGGCCATGAGCTGTCTTATAAGGGTACCCAGCTATCACTCAAAGTGGCCCCAACTTTAATTATGCATTATGTTTGAGCCTTAATACAATTTAAACAAGAAAATTATTTAAAAAGCCACTCCCTGCACAGTTGTCATGAACATGGTAATCAGCTATAAAGTGTCCATTCATGGAACTGCCGTTATTCTTCAGCCCCAAAGGTTGCTGCTTGGGCAATATTGTATTCATCTCACCAGTAGACTCCAAGCCATGGATTTTGATGCTGGTCTGGAGGTTGGTGGTGGCACAATACCTTACTTAGACCTTTTTTTTCTCCCCTTTAATTTGTTGCCTAACTTTATTTGGAGATATACTGCAACAATACATGCATAGCTAGTTGCTAACTACAGCTGCATAAAACACATAATTACCCAGCTGTTTGCAGATAGGATCAGAAGCTAACATCCCAGTAAATGCACCTGTCCTCAGAGTGGGTGGAGTGTTTGCCGTTGACAGCTTAACACATAATTTGCACTGGTACTTGCAACTACTGTGGCACAAGCTCTCTGATTATGGTGAACAACAAATACTCCCATCTTTTCACTTTAAACATTACATGTAAATCACCACTGCAGTGAAAGACCACATTGTTAGCGGTGTAAAATGTACATAACAACACCTTTCCAGAATTAAACCTCTCATAGCACCCGAAAAAACAAATACTCCTTAAGTGTCAGGAGCCCCTTTCATTATTGTATTTCCTGAGCTTTGATCAGTGAATGATCCAAAAGTAGATCCTTAGATAAAGTAGAACTGTAGTACATGTGTATCTGACTTTTCAATCACCCTGCCTATTCTTGTCTCCCCCTAGTTAGAATGTTCCAGTAACATGATACTGTATAAATATTTGTCCGACATAACTGCAGGCCCATTCAGCTGATCCTGTGGCTTCGGCTCAGGCACAATGGCCCCTTATCCCAACCAAGTAACTCTACACTCGTCTCTCTGGTCATTATTGATGGCCTAGTAAGTGTTACAGTTACAAACCAATTACTCTACCATTAATGTTAGATGAGCTGCTCTACAAGTACAGCTTGATGCTTATCAGTTTTCCCTCCGTCACTCGCCTTTTTACTTTCACTAAACTGCACACCTTCTCCCCAGCACATGGTTTCAGTCTTTAATAAGCGGGAGGTGAGAGTGACAGCTGGCACTCTTAGCTCTATATCAGGGGAAATTTCGCTCAGTTCAAGAGGTAAAGAAGTCAAAAGGTGAGCAACATGTCCCCACTGTGACTTTGGGAAATCTGGTGACCCGGTAAAGTGATATCACGCCACCAAAGAGGAGAAACGAGGCAGGAGAAGAAAAAAAAAAAGTAAAGAGGTGTAGGGATCGAATGAGTTGTGCTGCTCCCACCTCCACATGTGGTTTTTACCAGCAGACAGAAACGGTGCGTCTCCAGGTCAATGAAAGGTAGAGCATTTTCAGTAACACACACACACACACACACACATGTACAAGCAGCAGTTTGTTTCCCTCCAGTCGCGTGTTATGTGAGTTGTGCCAGACAGGTTTGTGTAGGAGGGAGAGGAAAGACGGTTCGCAGATCAGGTCGACACCTTTCACATCTCCATCAACGGCATGTGCTGAGAGATCTATTAACACGACTTCTCAGTAACAGTTATCTGTCTTAGACACCGAAACTGAGTGTACAATTTCAACTCCTTCGGTGCTTTTTCAGCCACAATTAAAGCTCATTTGTAAAGTATTCAACCCAAAAAAGCTACCATTTGAAGGACTGTGGTAGCTTTTTCAATCATAAAGATGGTTAAGCAGCACAACCTTGCATCTTAGATTTACAGAGTTTGTCAATTCAATCAGTTGAAGACATTTCTTTAATAAATTAAGACTGTTGTGCCACTCACACTAATAATAATGAAGTTACATTGCGTATTTCACAAGATCAAAGTTAAAAAGAAGCATCATTTGGTTGATTTTAATGCTAAATAATAGTGAAATGACAAACAGGCTGAATGCTTTCTGTTGTTTTTTTCCTGTAATTTGTCACCCATCTGTGTCTGCAATCAATAAGTGCCTGGAATTTTTTAAAATCTCTGTCTTTTAAATTCTACTTTTGTCTATATGTTGCGGACGATTGCTGTTAGTAGGCTAGCAGTTACAAAACAGTTGAAATCATACAGTTGAAGTAAAAACAAGATAAACGTACAGGAACGCTATTGGCTCTTTGAGGCTTAAGAACTTTATTTTCTTACAGGAAATGTAATTTGCAATGGGGACACCAAATTTTAGATTTTAGATTTTTAAAAGCATGTACAGTAAAAACAAAATAATGCACCTTCTTTAATGTTTCCAATAAAAAAAAAAGTGTAATTTTAAAAATGTGGAAAAAAAAATTCTTTTTAAATTGTCTGATGTGAAAAAAGGGGTGTATCAATAAAGGCAAAATGCAGCAAAGTGCAATGGAAGCAGACGTAGTAAAGAATTCATGATGTGCATGATACATGTGGCTTAACATCACACGAAGCTTCAGCATCAATGATGTGATGTTAAAATAGCAACAAGAAGACAGTCATGTTTTTCACATGTAAGCCCTATTTTAATCATACTTTCTACATTGTTTTTTCCCATTTGAAGTTTCGCTGTGTTTTTTAATTAGATCATGTTGTTGCACCCTGCTGTGCTTTGGTTGAAAAATTAGCACCGCCAGCTGTTTATCTTGATGAAACAGTTGCTAATTTTTGTTTTAGTAGTGGATTAAAATGTGTATTGATATGTGTTGTCTTTTGCAAAAGCCACATGGGACTTAAACCACAATAGCCAGTACACAATACGGCATGGTAATGCGTTGCAATGCTTATAAAGTGCAGAGATTAAATATGAAATGCGGCCTTGCTTTCAATTAATCAATCATAATTGTTAATTCGTCCCCTAGAATGCTCTAAATGACAATGTCAGCATGCTGAGGTTTAGCAGGTACAGGTTCAGGTTCTTTACACAAATGAAATTGGTCTCGAGCCCAGGATGCGGTGATGGTGCCCCTTCAAAATCACATCGAGGGGAATATGTTTTTTTGCACATTTGCATGCAGGGAGATGAGCACTGTCACTAGAATGGCTAATTCACTGAAAGAACCAAGCAGGCCTACCTTGTTGCATAATCCAAATCTTTCAGATCTCTGCACGGACATTGTTGTTTCCCAATGCAAAGGGGATTTTGAAGACCAGTAACACGCAGATAATGGAAGTTTCAATGCCATGTGAAATGTGTAATGGAAATGGCAGGCTTATACCTACAGCCTACATCCGGTGAGTCAGACCGGATTAGGTCGTAATTCAAAGTGCTAAATGTCATCAAATTTTGCTCTGATAATAGCACTAGATAAAAAGCCAAGGAATCAGCATAGTATTGCTTTATGCACCAAAACCTTCCTTTAGCTCTTGGGATATTTCAGTCCATCCTCTGGGGATCACGAATGTCAGAATTTTTGCTGAGATATTTAAATCTGGACCAAAGAGGAAAACCAACTGGCAAACTATGCAGCCATTCTTGAAACCAAATTGCCAGCATAGCTAAAGAGTTTTCAATATTGCAGTTATAATACTAATCATGTGCTTGTAACTCAAATTTTCCAACATTGAATAGACAGTAAAACAGACACAGGATGCTCTGCTTCTCCAACACACACACACACACACCTACACGTCTGTAGGTGGTGGAAGTGAAGCCATACATCAGCAGCTTTGCAGAGGAGCTCGTCCTTAAGAATATGATAAAGAGGAAGCAGGCATTTCCTCCTCAAGAGGGATGTTTTCCGTTGTACGTCCTGTCTGATTAGTGAGACCAGAGCCTCTTCCCCTGAACCTGCGCCGCTAGACGATCGTTTACCACGCATTTACAGAAAAGAGGTTTCATGTTATACAGCATGTTGTGAAAATCCTCTCCATTGCATCGAGACGGAAAGTCTCTCTATAATTCATAACTCTCGCTCTAGCTTACACTCTATCATGAAACTGTCATGAGACAAAGTCTTTGCAGTTTTGTTTCAACTCTCTCCGGTTTCGGCACAGTTAATCCGTCATATGCTTCTTTTTAAAAAATGATCGAGTTTAGATTGCAGAATCACACATATGTAAACACTGAGATCCAATGGCAAATTGTTTGTTTCACCAACAAAAAGTGAAAATGTTCCCCAAACCAAAAAAACCAAAACACCCAAGGTTAAAAATAAGTATTTCCGAACAACAAAACCTAAACAAACCTTTGCAACACCGCACATCGGCATTGTCCAGAAAATTGTTGCACAAAGAATCACGGCCTTGACGGCAGAGAGGCAGAAGGAGCTGATCAGTTGTGGGAAATCTAGAGTTCTCCTAGTCTCCTCTGGAGTCCGTCTGGGGGCTGTAGAGGAGGAGATGCATTATCTGAGTGTCCAGCGAAAGTGGGGGGGGAGAGTGGCTAGCTGAAGTTTATGGAGATTTATGGCTCTTTCCCCAGGCCTTAATAGCCTCCTCCTCTGTGGGTAGTCCTGGGAGGCCCGTGGTGAGCAGCGACCAGCACCAGGCCTCCTGCAGGTGGGCCCACCAAAACGCTGTTCTCTGAGACCTGTTATGGAGACAAATGGTGTCGCGGAGCGCTCCGAAAACCAGACAACAAACAAAGACGAGGAAGAGAAAAGGCAGGGAGACGGACAGTTGGTCACTGAAAGGGCTCAGGACTTCAACTTGGCCTTCAGAGACACACAAAAAAAGAAGATTTATGGGAGCTTTGGCTTTACTTTACTGGCATCAATTAAATATCTATCATCGTGGAGTGGTGTGATAAAACAGTGTCAGAAAGAAACATTTGAACCTGATCTCTGGGCATTAATTTTAAGACGACTGGTCCAAAGCCAGAAATCCATCTTCTACTTTGAAGCATAAATCTTTTCTTTACTTCCCCTTTATTTTAATCAGGTGAAGGACAGACTTGGCCAGGGGAGGCAGAATGAAAGCATTGTTATGGCAATAAATAATTTGCAGGGAACATAAAACAGGCATATACAGGTATTCCAGTTTTCAGAGAGCAGCCGTGTAACCAAGAGCGCCATTATCAAAATGTTTTAGACCTGACATAAATTCACAGAGAGTTATAGCCTCTCTTGAAATAGCAATTTAAACCGCTTTTGGACATTGTTGGTGAAAGCAGCTGCATATTTAAACACTTTTTTTTTTTTTTTGCCCAACTCTAGCGGGACTCTTGAGGACTGACATCTGCAAAACATCTTAAGGCCGCATGCCATATTGGTTGTTTCTACATAATTTTGATGTAATTTTATATCCTCCCTGAGTATTTGGAAATTTTAGCACGTAAGGAGAAATTGGGTAACTGAGACAACAACTGAGCTTGTTTACCGAGCACATTATTCATAAGAAATAAAGTTAATAATGCAGCAAAACATACACATAGCTGTATTCCTGAGGCAGTAAAAAAAATAAGGGGGAAAAAAACAGTGTTTACACCACCAAGGACAGCTGGTTTAAAATTCTTCTTCGGCTGCTTTTTTTATTGACATCCCTTTCTGCATGGCTGAGGTTGTTTTTATGTGTTAAATCAATAGGATGATGGCATTCACCTAGTTTCACCTGGTGAGTCATCGCCATACACACAGCTGCACATAACATGCTGCTGTTGATAGATTTCTTTTTTTTCCATGTCGGCCTCCGCTTGCATTTTTTACATCTTGCTGTCTGATAAGAGTTTGTGATGCTGGAGTGGTTGCAAATGTTTTCGAGCTGCAGGTATCTCAGCTAAAATCTGGTTTTCCCTTTTCAGAGAGTGTCGTATTAATAGTTTTAATAGTGCCAATGAGGTGAAGCAGTGTTTTGCATTAAGAAATGAGGAAAAATACATAAAATTTTGCATAATGTAGATGTTGTTTCTTCTTTTTTCCTTCAAAATACATCTTAATCATATTTGTAGCACCTTGTAGCAACCAATAACGTACTACCTGCCAATAGTGTAATAATTTTGGCCATTTTAAATGTAATAAAGCCAATAACGTAATAACTTGCCAATAATGTAATAAAATTTTGAGCCAATAACGTACATAATACTCTTCAGTTTTTTGTCAATGAATATTCATGTTCTATGTTGTATATTGGAGGTAAGTGCCATTATAGTGCCAGTCCAGTTATTTAAATACAGTTTTAAGTGAGGACTGAATCGTTTTTCCTTGAGAAATGTTTGAACAAAAGTTTGAATGAAATGTTTTCCAAGAAAAAGATGCGGTAAATTCATTTGACAATCCAACATCCATCCATTATGAATGTACATATCTAAGCAAATAAACAATATTCTAAATAAAGATTTTGTACAACAAATAATTCTCAAATTGGCTCTTACAACCATAATTAAGGAGAGTGAGAGCTACATGTAGAGCCGGCCCTACCCAATGTGGCGCCCTAGGCGAGATTTTACATGGCGCCCCCCTCCATTGGCGATTTACATACGCTTCCCGATTTTGTGGTGCCCCCTGGAGGCCACGGTGCCCTTAGCATTTGACTATATTGCCTAATGGGCCACCCGGCTATGGCTACATGGGAGGTATCCTTGATAAATGAATGTGACGACTATGCCATCCACTATACCTATTTTTGATGAGCAAACTGCACAAAAAGAAATGCAGTCCTATTTATGTATTACTATATTATCGGCTGCAGTTATTACATTCTCAAAGGATTTTTTTAATGCTAGGCCATTAACGTAATAACCAGCCAATAACGTAATAACTTATTACATTATTGGCAAAATGTTATTGGCAGGTATTACATTATTGAAGAAAAACACTTCCCTTTCAGGTGGTCGGCTTGCATGGGATGTCAGCACTGTGGGAACTGACAGGGTCATGTTTATTGCAAGGGGAACACATTTTGAGCGACTGGCTCTGTGATGAGCCTCGGAGTGAGATGGCAGAGAGGCAGTAAGTGCACTAATGACTGCACACAGTCTGGCCACTCAAATCATGAATATTGGATATATATATATAGCAGCACATTTACACCACACCTCCTCCTCCTCCTCCTCCCCCCTGTTTCCTGTCGAAGTGGAGCTGCGGCTCATTGAGCAGTGCTCACCTATAGAACACGGGGGGGACATATGTTGTCGTGAGGAAGGTGTGAAGAGGGAGAAATGGTGGAAACTGTGACTGTGAGTGAAGCGAGGCAAGCAGACAGGGATTGCAGTTCGTGTCCTCATTTGTACATCTCGAAGAGAATAAATGCCAAACTATCGCTTTTAAACAGCAGATTTAAGAGACACTCTTTATTGTCATGGATGAGAAAAAAACAAAAAGCAGCAACGCACACATGCACTATAATTAATCTTATAAAGTATCCGTGCTTTTTTCTAATGATTTCCATCATTACCATGATTACTTTCAGTCAGCTCGGCTCCACCACCCACTTGCTCAATAAACCTGCAACAACAAGTTATTTTGTGTTGTAAAATTCAGTGGAGTAGTCATTAGAAGATTAACCTCTGCCGTTTGTTTTGGTGAAAGAAAAAAAAAACTGGAAAAAAACACTCAGACCAGGTACAAGGTCACAATTAATAAATGAAATTGGTTCTGCGAGCCATCTGGGTACTTATTTTCCATTTGCTCCCAGCCAGAGAGAGAGAGAGCGCCGATGCTACTGCATTATTATGTAGCTATCTCAGATCAACATCTCAGGCCCAAGGACTGAACAGCTGCAGGGGAACAGAAAGAAAACAGTTTATTGTTCCAAGCAAAAATGGATGCTGATAAGAAAATTTCATTAGCAATAGATTTACAGTCATTTAATTCTAGAATAGTATGTAACTGTTTCAAGTTTGCAGCAATTAAAGGAAACATGGGGTCATATTTTATCCCCCTTTTTCATGATCACTGTCCATCCAGGAAAAACCTTAGCTTTAAGAGAACATCTAACCAAAGTGATCAAATGCTGTGAGCACTCTTCAGGGTGATATTGATTTGAGATTTTTTTTTTCCGCTTGCCACCTCCGATGTGTTACACCACGTTTTCTGAAATATTCAGGGGAGGAATATACCACGGCAGTCGAGCTGTTTCCTGCAGTGCGTCAGCTTGAAACTAGACAGCTTGATTCAGTGCATTTTGACTGCAATCACACGGAATTTAGAGCCTGTTCCCCTTTTGAGTAGAGTTAGGCTCCGATAGCACTTTAACAAATTTGAATCCATTTACTGAATCTAAGGAATGCCCCAGTAATTATGTTTTGGATGCTATTCAAAATGGAAAAACAAATAGATATTGAAAGAACTAAACTAAGGACTAAAAATCTGTGGAACGTACAGCACAAAACATCCTCATAAGAAAATCGGTTGTTTGAGCCAAATCAATTGTATATGTTCATTTAAGTTGGCAAGGTATAGCAGTAGTGTAACATGTGTCTTGTAAAATTGTGAACGATATATGCATGAATAGTAGGCTGAGCGAATTAATCAGGACTACAACTTGTTACTTACACCGACTATTGCCAACAGGGGTTGGGGTGGGTGGAAGGGTTCAGAAAGTCAACCTGGGACATCACAGTTCACTTTCTGTTCCTTATTTTGATCATCACTCCTTAACCAAAGATTTGAATGTCTCCGAATTGTAATTAACCAAACCCACAATATTATATATATAACTCGAACCAGTTAGAGTTATATTAACCCAAACTATGGGCTTCACCCGGTGAAGGTGTTATCAAGTGGCAAATCTAACCTTAATCATAGCAGTATCAAACGATGCTGATAGTGATGTTTCTTTAGAGGGCACACAATGTATTTGAATGTACTTTCTTTGTGGAACAGTTAAAGGAAAAGCAGGACGTTCTCATGAAGGCTGCGGGACTGAAACATCGAAACTTCTTTGTCATTTTACTAAATGATTCTCTGCAGGTTTTGTTTATCGCTCCTTGCAAACAAATAAAGGGGAAGGGGTACAAGATGTGTAGGGGATTTGTTAGAATTAAACTCTACTTGCAACAAACACGACTATTGTGACCAGGCTGCCCAAACAGAGCTTGTATTTCATAAACTATACGAAATGCTGCAGTTTTCCCAGACATTGAATTTCAAAAGCTGCAGCAAACACGGTCAGAAGTTTCCTCTGACTCATTTGTACGATATAGAAAACATACATAAAAGGCTCAGTGCTCATAATAATGCAGTCATGTATACAAGGGTACAGGGTTGCCAGATCTGCTGAGTAAACGCAGCTTCGGCTCCAGTCTGCCCGACCAAAGCGGAGCGCTGCAGTCCCTGCGGTGAGGAACCCCCCTGCCTTCCCCCCATTCCTCCGTCTAATGAAGACCAGAGGAGAGGATATCAGGACCTCAATCAGCCACAAGTCCACTTCACATGTGTTTTGATGAATCTCCGCTCATGTGCCGAGCCCCACGAGCTCAGGGGATCAGGCCGCCGAGTCCTTATCAGCGCTCCTCAGAGGACACAGTCAACAAAACCACATGGGCTATCGCTGACAGGCAACGCTTTGACACTGACAGGCAACACCTCACTGTTTGATCATGTGATATTCCAGGGAGCCAGGGAGCCGGATTGTTTGTGCGATGGCCATCACATGCTGCAATTTGTCGGGAAGCTCGGTGAAGACTGTGGTGGAGTTTACAGAGGGCCTTTTGAGTTGGGGTTTTTTAGCATGTGATTGACAGAAGGGTTTTCCAAGCTTGCAGCAATGTATAGGTGAGCAGAGGTTTTCCCATCAAATCTGCAGTTGTATTTCAGGTTCTTTCACATATGTTTTAATGAGGAGTACTGCTGGTGTGCTGCTAATTTTCCGGTTCCACTTTTTCACACGTGAAGATTTAATTAATTTCCATGTATCAATATTATCGTCGGGTTTTTGACTGTTAACCGTTGGCGCACAAAACAAATCATTTGGAGATGTCACATTCAGCCACGGAAATGTTCTGACTCAAATCAAAAAAACAACAAAGATGCCTTTTTTCCACAAGCACGTCATTCCTTTCTGCAGATACACGAAACTCTATATTCTCTCTAATATTCAACAAGTCTCGAATTGCGCAAACAGAAGTGCAGATTTTACTTTTTCCCAGTGGGTGCTTGGAATGAAACACTTTGATCTGTGCAAAGGCTGGATATGACTCTTCTAACCAACAACCTCAAGTAAAATGCCAAATGGAGAATTGAGCACCTTAAATCAACATGTATAAACGCAAATCAGTACGCTGATTGCCACTGTAACTAATGCAACTCATCTAAATATCATTCCAACACTCTTATACAGGTAAAGGCCTTGCTCACCAGTCTTGAAGGAGGCAAAGCACTTTTGATTGGTCACTGTTTGACCATGTGACCAAGCGCCAATAAGGTTACAGACTCGCCTGTCGATTAAAGACGATGTTTTGCTAAACTAAGCAGCAGCAACTTAGTGAGATGGGATATTGTGGACCATAATAACATATCCAGGGTAGACTGCATTTAGCATAATTATCAATCAATGCATAATCAGTGCCTGTGGTCCCTAACCGCTGATAAAACCCATTAAATTGTACTGATAGCGAGGGATATGCCTTCAATAAACTGTTAAAACTTACTGTAAACTGTAAAAACATTCAAACCTGCTGGTTTAAACTAAGTACTTTATTAGATTTAAAGGATCTTTTTTGTCATGATTACAATAATAACCTCATATTTAATGTTATGGAACAGCACTGGATAAAGATACAACTTTGAAAGGATTTGAAACAGCGTCCTTCCATGTTAATCCAGGTGTTTTGTAAACCCATCTATCCGCCCCAACCTCTTTCCCACTCTGAATTTGTAGATCTTTAGCAACTTCAATCTGACTTCCTACTTTGCTCCTTTTATAATTTAATATAGCCACTAGATGGCAGTGTCACTTGAATGTATGCAAATGTAGTTTTGGGACATTTTGACTAGAGGCCACGTAACAATAATCGTAACTATGCGTTGTTAATTTTTGACAGAAAGGCAGTCTCCAAATATTATACGTTGACAATTGCATTTGCTTCGTGCATGCAGCTGTGCACACTTCTACATGTGTGTGACCATTTCCAGTGTCACAAGCTAAATATATCACTGCGTTGGCGTGAGGGAGGGAATTCTAAAAAGTGGCGACTGGTTGCCCGGTTAGTGAAAATAAACTTAATTATGATTTGCAGGTTGCGATGCGTAGACACACACAGTACAACTTGTACCTCGGCGATTTGCACACTGGAAAAAGTGAACTAAGCATGTAGTCAGATGTTATTCGAAGGAGTGAATGTGTGTGTGTAGGTGTGTGTGTTCAGGTGGTGTCATGCTGGAGTGCTTTTTTAAACACTTAAGGCTGTCATTGGAAACATTTTGCAGAGACATGCTTATAATAAAACTATTTTCATTTCTCTACAGCTTGCATGTGATGCAAGTTTGCATGTAGCTGTAAGTTCAGACGCACTGCACATAAGATATAAATAAGTGCTGCTATGTGAACTATTTGATTAAGCATTAATTGACTGAATTTGCTTTGAAGCTTCATAAATCAGTTTGATGTCACACACACACACACACACACACACACATATATATATATACTGCCTCTGCTCGTTCAAAGACTTCATTGAAGCTGTGTCATGTATAAATACATGATGTCTTAGTGCTGCATCATTACTTCAAACATAAATATTCCATATTGAACATTTTACATACATTTTCCTGCATATCAGTGCGGCATGTTTGCTATATTTTAATATCTTTCAACTGCACAGAAAAAAAGTGTACAGATGCACATGGTGGAACCTGTAAAATGGCCATTTCGCATAGAATCATTTGCTGACTCAATCTTAATCCTTAATTTTCAGGTTTTTCTTGTGTTACAGAAAATATGGGGTTCTTTAAGCTAAAAAAAAATGACATGCACCTTAGAAATCCCATGTATATAATGGAAAGTGCACGGAAAGATGAGAAATTTGCATGTTTCCGCTGAGAGCATTTCACAAAATTAACCTGAGATGATGCATAAACCGACTGCATGTCCCCTTTACTTCATCACGACCCGAACTAAACCCACGAGTGTTGTGATTTATTCATTTCATCAGCAATGTAATGGAGAGGTAATGAATAGGAGAGTGGAGTTATAAGGAGAAGGGAAATGGGTAGGATGAGAGGAACACGCTGCTGCTTCCAAACTTTCCTGGAAATGGGGGCATTTTCTTTCTGGTGAAGTACTCAAATTATTATCCAGCCTTGTGAAAACACAATAACTTTAAAAGCCCACAAAGGTGCAATCTGCTGGAGCACAGCAAAGCCTGTACACCTTCAAGTGGTGGTGGTGGTGGGGGAGGATGGCATATCTACATGCTTTCACTTTTAATTCCAAATTTGCCAGGGAAAAAGTGCTATTTTCTGTCTTGTGAAATTCTCAATTTGGTTTCTAGCTTCATAAAAACACACATAATGGCTCAAAAAGCTCTCAGGGGTGTATTTCGCTAAATCACCCATGTAACAGCAGTGCGATATGTACAGTATAAACAGTATATACCTTTTTTTTTTCTTCTGGTTGTATTTTTTTTCTAAAGTAGCAGGCACCATGTGAGAAAACAGGAAGTTAGCCAGCTGAGTGGTTTCTTTCTTTTGTCTGCACTGCACTTTAACCCATAGACGGAAATAGGGCTATGGAAAGTGTGACTTCTGCCACAGAAAAACAAAATGTTCAGAACAAAGTAAAAAAAAAAAAACTAGTTTGTGCCACCAGGAAACATTTCACTATTTACAATGTTCCTTTTTAATTCAGCGCTGGAGTTTTGAGCTGGAATTGGTAGAGTTCTACAAAAAAAAAGCAAGATTTGGAGTTCTTCATCTCGGTGCGCACGGATGAAATTCTGGCCAGTCCTGCTGGATTTCCACCATAGGAGCAGAGCTGAAGCGAAACCGCTGTCTCCAGCACTCTGCATGACTGCGTGCAGTTGTGCAACAGTCGTACACTCTATTTACTTGTGTTTCCTCTGCCAGCTTGTTGTTTTACACTTTCGACATCCTGCACGCCGGGTGCCACGAGAGGCTGACGCTGCTGTTCGTCTGCTGCCTAATTTATAGTGTAAGCCTCCTGTTTATGACAAAAAAGCGTGAACAGAGGAAGTAAAACATGCTTGAAAATCATTTTTAATAATAGGAGCATGTGTTTTTTGTTTTTTTTTGCTGTCCTGTGATTATGTGGTGTAAGAAGGGCGGTTTGATGACTAAATAGAAGACACACTAACACACTCAGGCAGGGATAATAGAGATGGGAGCATAATGGAGAGTGAGGGTCCAGAGAAAGGTCAGAGTCTTCAGTAAACAAGCGGTTATTTATCCATAAACAAATCCCTGTGGCTTACAGAATGAAAGATGTTACCTCAGGTGACGCCACTCTTCAGGTTCCTTCTATAAACAAAGCATCTAATCATCTGTTTTCCTTTATTATCTGCGATCTAGACACTAATTAGAGGTTCATTCTTGTGGCTGTGTGGCTGCTTTCTCCCATTTTTCTTTTACATATCGAGTTTTTTTTTTTTTTTTTAATGGACCCAGCAATTTACTTTCGGCCTCTAAAGAGTTACAGAGCTTCCTGAGCAGCTCACTGAAACATTTATGGACTGAAGCCACAGTAAGATGATTGTCATCTTAAAATAGTATATAGCAATATCCTGTGACTTCGGGGGAGTGGTAGACGTGTTAAGTGTTTCTGTTCCATCCCGCCGCAGAGGATGTTACCAACTGGCAGGAATTTATAAATGAGTGTGTGCGGTTGTAGCGTGAGCGTGCTGGTGGGGGGTTTTTTTTTCTGTGAAAGGTATAAGCTTGTGGTCACGGTGCTTGTTTGCTGTTTATTTTGTTCTGTTCGACTCGGCAGACTCCTGGGTATGAAGGAGGGGGGAGCAGGGGAGGGCATGGGGTCAGGAGGTCAAATGAGAAAAAGCAACATCCACAAAATGTAGTGTAATCCCCCTCTTTGATTCCGCACAAAGATGTGGAAACACTGTGCATCGGAGTAACTTAATATGTGCAGGACGATGGTGTTTAGCTTTACAGTTTGTTAAAGGTGCTTACATGTCACATCTAATGAGCCACAAGGGGTCGAAATGTTCACTTAGAAAAGCAAAGCTAATTTTTGGGAGGGTTTTTTGCAGGTCCACTCAAACAAAACTGCTACACAAACTGAAATTTTAAATAAAGGAAGCAAATATTCAACAAGTTCGTTTTTCAAATTAAAGTCAGAGCATTCAACATGCAACATGATATGTCTTCTAGCATGTTAAAAAAAACACCATATGGACATGTCAACAAGGTAAAAAACCCAATGTTCATCTGAGGAGGTCTTTAGGAAAAGGCCAATTGATTCTACAATAAACAGCAAATACACACTGCTACAATGACATAATAATTAATGCTCTTTACATAAAACCTTTCTACTTTTCTTGTGTTTTTCATATCAACAAATATAAGAAATATATTCTACCAATAGTCTTGTGGTTATCCTCCTAAGAAAGGGCACCAAAGTGGAGCCAAAATCCCTTTCTGATGTGACATTTTATTTTGTAGTATAAACAGTCACATCATCTGTAAACAAAATGACCTACTAAATGCCAATGTTTGTTTTTTGAAGCATGTCATATGAGGATAAACACAGGAAATTGTCCTTAAATGCATTGAATAATAGGATCAATTGTTGTTACGGCAGATCAACAGTTAATTTTAACCACTTATTTTAATCACTTGGGGATTTTTAATCTGCAGGTACAAATTTAAAAGATAACTTTAAAGATATCATCATCTTTTAAGTTAAAATGTTTTTGGAAAGTAGGTGCTTATTTACACGTGAAGAAGTTGGAGAGCAACATTAGCATTCATTTGGAGTTGGGGTTATGTCTATCAAACACATTCCTGTCCAATATTTACACTGTTTTAGCTCAGTTTTTGGTCTTCTCCATCTCCTTAGGAAGATATCTGACTCTTTACCTGCTAAATGCTTAATTGCTGAGGGGACCTTGTACAAAATGTTGCTTAAAAAACAATGAAAGTGAGCCAGAATAGACAGGTAAGACAGGTAAAACTTATTGTTGTTAAATATATAAAAAATATCAAATACAAGCACTTTGGAAATCTGGTAACATGCACGTTCCTTTGACATTTGTAGAACAACATTTACAGGACAGCTCATCTGGAAACATGACCTTTTCTCTTCGTCTATGTTGTATAGTCTAGCCTGTATGAGCTTGACACACTGAACCCAATATTTTGACCTCACAGTGAGGAACAGACGGAGTTCATATCTACACGCCACAGAAAGTGAAATCCATCAAGGACTGCAGGTGTACCCAAACTTTATTCACAGTTGAGGCTGAGGCTGGTGAGGGAAGAAAACTTTTTCCTCTTCTTCAACTTTTTTTTAGGCAGAGAATCTGCTCAAACACAATACAAGTTTTTTCTTCTTCTTTTGACTTTTGAAAATAAATACTTTTTATGTCACCTACCCCCAGGAATCTGTTCATCCCGTATTTGCATTTTACTGAATTTAATGCTTGAAGCTCGAATTTGTCCTCTTTAATTTTGGATAATCATGGAATATTTATACTCCATAAACAAAAAAGGATAAAATAAATAAATAAAAGGAAAACATGCTCTAAGACCCCCCACCCCGGAGGTGTAGAATTATACAGTAAACAGTGAAAATACAATTACCATGCTTCTTGCTGATTTTCCTTCGGGGCGGCTTGCCAAGGCGTGCTTGGCCTGTATCCTGCATTGTCAGATGAAATGAGTGGGACGACACCGGCGCTGATGTGGCCGAGCCGCAGGTTTTTTTGGACTCGTACAACAACATCATGCATCAACCAGAGGAACACTGAGGATTGTTGTCTAAGAATCCCACTCGGCCCTAGTTAGCGCCTGTTACGTGTGAAGAAAACACATAGCAGGCATTGTTCGAGCGCGTAGGAGATGTGAATGAGTGCGACTACTGTCCAAAAGTCTGGGGGTTGTTGTTGTTGTTGCTGCTACTGCTTCTGTTGCAGCATGTGAGAGGTCTGCACTGCGGAGTGTCACTGCATACACTTGACTCTGAAATAATACAAAAAGTGGAAATAGCACCCTGTCTGCAAGAAACTGATGTTAGCAGGCTACTTAAATTGTCATTTTGACACTATTAGGAGTGGCTAGCTCCATAGTGACCGGCACAATCATTGTCAATTAATGAACAGGAAACTGAAAAAAATCTAATTTACAATTAATTACACTTGTTTGAGTAATTTATCATGCAAAAAAACAACAATCCCCAGCTGTCATTCGTGAGGATTTGCTCATTTTCACTGTTTTATATAAACACCAATTAAATATGTAAGGGTTTTGGATTGTAGCTGTGCAGCCCGGTTGAGCTGTTTTTTGTTGTTGTTTGTTTGTTTTAAGAGGAATACACCTAAACTTAACCAGTAGTCTTACTGCCTAATTTTGACCAAGTATTTTCATAGTGTAAACAAAAGCAAACAATAACTGAAACCTGAAGTAAACAGCAACTGAAAAGCATTTGCATTGATGTATTTTCCAAACCAAGTAGTTTTGCTGCATAAACTCAAAGAAGTAGTTTTGTAGCATAGACAAAAACAAAAGGCGGCTCAAAACTAAAACAGCCATGGAAATACCTGAAAAGAATGGCCCCACATGGGATTCCTAGATGACAGTCCTGTGGATGATGCCACCACCATGCTTCCAATCTCCTTGTGTAGACTTGGCTGGACTTTTTTATGCGTTAAGCAAAAAAAAACTCACGTGATGCGAGATTTCTGAGTCACGTGACACTAGATAGACAATAGAAAAGGGTAGGCCAAAAATAAATAAATAATAATAATCTCTCAATTTTATAGACTTCACTGTAAAACTAATATTGTTTTGTGCAAGTTGGTGTGAGACTGCATGGTGCTCTGTCAAAACAATGTATTTGAAAATGTCAAATTGAACATGTGTGCAATTTCTTCCCTATTTCTGACAACAACAAAAATGATCAGCAGATTAATAATGAAAATGATGGTTAGTGGCAGCTCAAAATGTATTCTGAAAAGGTGAAAGATTCTCAAAAAGTCCCATATCCCAGTAAAGTTTATGATACATTATGCAGAGAAATTAAGAAATTCTAAATGTTTCTATCCAATAAGAAAGTGTGGTCATATTTAGACAAAACTCAACATTAGCTTTTCATTCCCAGGATACATATTGTCTGTAGCCTGTTGCTCAAAGTTTTTCACTGAAAAAGCCAGAGAGAGAAAATAGAATTTGCAAATGGACATCATATCGCAGCTGTAGAGAACTCCCTTCCCCTCCCTAGAGCCACGATTCACTTTGAACAATTGTTTTCCTCAGCTCAGTTGGAAGCCTCATGACAAGTTAATGCATGTCCCCTTAATTTTAATAGCAACATTTGGTGTGAATGCAGGAAGTATTTTATAAACTTCACTACCAATAACCAGGTTTAATCTGAGCAGTTTTCCTCCACTAACTGCGACCGCACTTTTAAAGAAGAATGAGTGGAAAACACTGGCTGTGAATGCGAGTGGCATCACGTTTCCCCCTAAAAAGAAAATTAGTTGCATATGAATGCAATTTGTCCTACTTTCACTGAGGTACTTTCCATTGCCCAAACAGAACTAGAATGCTCTCAAGCGAGATGCAGACCCACGCCGGATGCCTTCCTAAACATGGCAGGTAGCCCTGTGACCTTGACCTTTGACCCCAAAATTAATGGGTGACCAGGGTAGGATGAACATCTGTGCAGAGTTTGATTACTCTATCTCAATTTGTTATTGAGTTATGGTGCGGACATACACACCCACACAGACAGACAGACAGACAGACAGACAGACATACAGACAGACTGCAGTAAGTTCAAGGTCAAAGGTCAAGTTCAAGGCCAAGAGGTTCAATGTGGTAGTCCTATCCTTAGATATACTAAAGTTCATCATTGCAAGCTTATATAGTAGATTATAAGGGGATTTTGCACTAAGTAGCCCTGCGACCTTGACCTTTGACCTTTTGACCCCAAAATGAATGGGTGACCAGGCTAGGTCAAGATGAACATCAGTGCCGAATGTGATTATCCTATCTGTATTTGTTCTCGAGTTATCGTGCAGACATAGCCACCCGCATACATACCCGCATACATACCCGCATACATACATACAGACGGCAGTGACCGCCCTACCCACGGCCTGACTTCATCTGCGTGGGTAAATAGGTCAGAAAGTACAACGGCATGAGCAATGAACAAAAAGTGAGCAGAATTATCCAACATTATTTCAACGGTAGAACTGAATCTGAACAAGTGAAATGTCATAAAGGTTTGCTTCTTCGCCATATTTGCTGCTGCTGTTTGCAGTTTGCAGCTTGTCATTTCACGGCGCTTGAATTCTCAGGTACAAATCACACCTCCTGTTAAGTGTTGACATTGTGCGAGCGACGGAACTGTTCATATTTGCACTCAGGATAATGCAAACTGACATATTTCAGATGCTGCGAGAGGAAGGCTGATGGCAAAATGACTGTCACATTACCAAGAAGTAAATCATTACCCTCACTGATGCCGTTATATCAGCGTGAATGACCCCAGACTCTTCCTAAGTCATCTGGTACAGCGGTTATGTAACATGTTGATCCATTTCCTAGATTTTTAAGTCACTGGCTTTCGAGATTTTTCACTTTATATCTGATGTTTGCAGCAAGAAACTGACAGAATGAAAAAATCTGTAACTGAATTCAAAACTGGTGTAAAAATGATCATCAATTCTATTGCAAATGAACTCCAAATGTCACATTTCTTCAATTGTGTTTAATGTCATAACTAATTATTCGCTGGCACAGTGATGTGTCAACTTCCTGCTAACTGTCTTATCACTAATCACCACCTAAACAGGGCATTACACTTCTTGGCAAGTCTCTCTGATTATTGTTTGAGGCGGCAGTGCCACATGTCAGAAGGAGTTTCAATCATTATACTAGCAGAAAAGATAAATGGAGGTCAAACAAACATGCCAAAGCCTCTTAATCACACTCTTGGATCATAAATTTTCTCCAGAGTAGAAAAGAAAAGAGGGGCATTATTTTATTTCAAACATCCATGTGATTTTTCAGCTGCAAAAAATGACTTCTCCAGGCCAGAAATGACATTTTAAAGAAAAAGAAAGGCTCAGACGAGGCAGACAGGGATCTTTATTCAGCCGCCGATTCAAAAGAATACATCTGTTTTTCATCCTGTCTTCAGAGTTATCCTGAGTTGTACATTTGAACCCTTAAAAAAAACTCTGTACACTGACTTTAAGATAAGTCACAATTACATAACCAGAGCGGGCTTAAAATCTGCTCAAATAACACTGCATATGAATGGTTGTTTTCATAGCACAGGGCTCATTTCTTGGGGAAGTGAGCTTCACATGAAGGTAATAAATGGAGTTTCCTTTTTGAAATCCACTCTGTGCCGACCTGAGTGGATGACAACCCCTGATAAGGTTAAACAAACACCGTGGCCTATTCGCTGCAAGCCGCGGAGCTACTGAAACTCACTGCACGCTACACACGCGCACATAAACCAAGTTCAGTCTTAGCTGAGCCACCATGTGCCGCCATCTGTAACTGCTCATATTCACTGCTACTTTCTGTAAACTGCCTCGGTGCTGATAGTCATCGCTGCACATATCTCTGTTTACATCTGCAGGTGCCTTACAAATTGTGTGTGGAATAAATCAAACAGATAGGAGCTAATAGTGCAGGACCCACATAGAGAGTGGTTCAGTTTAGATTCATTATAAATGTCTTTTTTCAGGGAATCAGCTGGTGTGTGTTTACAACAACCAGATTTCAAAACTACAATTCAAAATCTTTACTACTCAACCTCTCTGTAGTATACTTTATTTCTTTTTTGTACACTTACTCGGAGGAACAATAGTTCATAAAATAAGCTGCTTGTTTTTCTTTCATGTTTGATTACTTGCATATTTTTTGAGCTGAATGAGTTGGAGTTTAATATGAATTATGAAGACAGAAGGATATTGGACCAATCCTGTTTCAGTTCCTGTTCTTGCGGTAATGTATATTATATTATACACTTCTGTATATTGTTACTGCTTATGCACTTCTGGTTAGATGCAGTCTGCATTTCGTTGCCTTGTACTTATGACATGTGCAATTACAATAAATTTGAATCTAATGTGAGTACACAGTCATGCTAGTGGCATATTGGTAGATTACGTTTTGCAAGTATGAATTAGGTTTTGATATCTTGGTTGCACATAGTAAAAAGTCAAAGTCATATTTGTCAGTGATTGGAATTTCTTCTTCTAGGGGCATGGATGTATGAACTTGCTGGATGTCATTCCCTCTATCTCCCCCACTCAGTTCCTATGTAATGAAGACAAAAAAAAAAACTAAAAAAAGTCTGGTCAGGTGGTTCGCTAGATTGCATTGTGCGATGAGATTGCAAAGCACAACTTCAC
This sequence comes from Chromis chromis, assembly GCA_900302755.1. Lineage (NCBI taxonomy): Eukaryota > Metazoa > Chordata > Actinopteri > Pomacentridae > Chromis > Chromis chromis. The sequence goes on from OMNN01027917.1 coordinate 43,864, forward strand.
TCCTTACTACATTTGTTGGAGCATTGGAATTGGGCTGTGCAATCGTCGTCTTCTGTGGCTGATTTTCCCTCTGATGTGTATTCCTCTGCTGTAGTTTCTATTTAAAAGGTATCTTTGCATCATGCCCCACCTTGATGTCTCACACAGAGACGGTGCAGTGTGAGCGTTCTTTGTTTTTTGTCAGTACGATGAGATTAAGCCAAGTGTGAAGAGATAAGAATCTACATTTTCAAGTATGAGGCCATTGTTTTTTCTCTGGGGTGGAGGTGAGTTGGTGCCCATGTGAAGGTGCTGAAAGATCTGGAGGACCTTGTTCATGAGTGATTGGAAAACCACAAGGGATGAGATGGACAGCTGGATTCTTGCAGCATCAGCCTTCAATGCAGGCATTGTACTGGACCATTGTAGTGAAGAGGGAGCTGAGCCAGAAGGCAAAGCTCTTGATTTTTACCAGTCGGTCTATGTTCCAACCCTCACCTATGGTCATGAGCACTGGGTAGTGGCTGAAAGAATGAGGTTGTGGATGCAAGAAGCTGAAAAAAGTTTTCTCTGTAGGGTGGCCAGGCTCAGCCTTAGAGATAGGGTGAGGAGCTCGGTTGAGGTTGTTTGGGCTTCCTGGGCACCTTCCTTTAGATGTTTCCAGCCCCCCAACTGGAAAGAGACCCCTGGGTACGCCAAAAACTCACTGATGGGATTACATATCTCATCTGTCCTAGGAACACCTTGGGGTGTCTCATGAGAAGCTGGAAAATGTTGTTTGGGAGACAGGAACATATGGAATACCCTACCTGCTGGGACCCTTATCCGACCCCAGATAAGTTGAAGAAACTGGATGGTAATAGTTTTTACATTTTGCTGCCATTTAGAGATCCTACAGATTCTTTATGGGTCCTGCAGAATTTTGGATTGGGTAATGAATAATGATAATGATGCATTGGTTTTATATAGCGCTTTTCTGTCTTTTCTGGAAGGGTCATTGAAATTCATCCTCTGGCCCATCCATCTAATATTTTTATCACTTAACACCACAAATGCATTATCAGAGGTTCACCAAAGTTAGTAGCTGTCATCTTCTGGGGAACATGAATAAAAATATACATGAAAATATATGACAGTA
>OMNN01027917.1:56884-69946 GCA_900302755.1 Chromis chromis
AAAACAAAACTTCATAAATTAGACAAACTTTGCAGAACTTTTTTGATGCCTGCGATAGTTATTTGATTGGATATTGTGTGAAATATTACAAAAAATATGAGTATAGCTTTCTAAAAAATCACCATAAATTATAATACTGGGCAATTTGGCACACAAACTTTCATTTGCAGGAGGTTTTTGTTGTTCATGAGATTTGTTTCTGACGCCATAGCCTGGGGTTGTGTTATATTGGACTACAGCGTCGCTTCTTTGCTTACATCCAGTTACAGAATTGTGTATATCCTGTATATAGTCTTGTACTGTCTAACAGTATACAGTGTATACAGGATATCCCGTGTTGATGCAGGCTGCAGATGTATGTGTCAACACCGAATGCCGTGTGTTGGAAATATTTTGTGCAGCACACGGTTGATTACACTCCCTTATCATTAATTAGTGTAACATCACAATTCTACTCACTGCTTCGTAAAGTGTTGACCAAACTTGGAAGCAGGAGATTAGATAGTCACAGTGTTGGTACATGCAGGAAACATTACCAACGATGCTTTATTTCGAGTCAAATGAGACGCACACATATATCAATTTGGTATAAATGCAACTGAATATATGCATAAATGCTGAGTGAAATGAGTTAAACTACTATTCAATGAAGGATTGTGCCCCATGGAGCCGATATCTTATCAGTAATACAACTTATTTAAAACACCACATGTCATAAACTTACATAACAGTTTATTCAGCAGCCATAACACTCGTAATAATTTGGCACTCATTGTGAGAAGCCAAAGCTATAGCAGCGGTCAAAGAAATTTGACTGGCACAGCTTGATTGGAGATATAAAGTTTCTTCTTTTCTTTTTTTTTTCTAAATGTTACATCAGTGTCCTCAGCTGGAACCCAATCTGAAAAAGCCTGACTGACAGCGAGGAGATCAAGCATCTGTGTGTGTTTCTCCATTATTAATGTGCGTGGGGGTTAGTGTGTGTGTGCACTTGCATGCTTCTGGGTGACTATGTGTGCATGTGGATGGCTGACTTGTCCTTTTGTGTGCACGTGGGTGATTATGAGTGTGAGTGTGTGTGTGTTTTCTCTGAGCAGACTATACAGGCTACAACTGAAAGTCTCATGTCATAGTCGGCCGGCCCAGTTCACCGAAGGACCTGCTCTCCGCTGACAGCCCTCCTCCCCCCTTTTTTTTTTCATCTGAAATTTCATAGATGTATTCGGGCAGCTCAATGACAACACGTCTCTATTCCCGCACAGAAAAAAAAAAACCTCCCAGCACCGAGCAAACTTCCTTACTAAGCTGCAAATTGGCATTCCGGGACTATCGCTTCACTCATCTTGAACGAGTCTTTTGTGGTTTGAAAAGCCTTTTGAAAACTTTTTTTTTTTCTTACTTTGTCATTGGGAGAAGAGAGAGAGAGCGAGTGTGTCATAAAAACTTAAAGAAAAAAAAGCATTTTATACTTAGCATATCGTGGGGGAGGCATACTGTAACTCCGCGGATGAACTGTTTTGTTTACTTTTGCACTTTTTTTTTTGTGCAATCTTTATAGGTCGATTGCATTATTTAAAATACTGTTTCGGGTATGTGTCTTTATGTTCGCGACCATTTCCCTGTGATAACAATTTGAGCATTCTTGTTCCATGCGAGACAACGTCCAGCTTATACTTTATTAGTTATTTCCTGTGTAGGGAAGGAATGGCATATCTGGAAGGCTCCTTGCCTCTGAGGTGTGAAGGAGGGCCCCCTTTTTTCCCCCCCTGCAGCAGGGCCTCTTGTTGGGGGTGGAGGTAGGCGGTTGTGCGCAGGGGGTTGTGGACAGAGAGGAAGAGGGTTAATCATGTTTGCAACAGGACAGGCTTTCCCCTTGAAGTGGGAGACAGTGGTAGGAAGTGTCCAGATTTATGGTGCTCCGTAGCCGCCCGTATGCAGCCGCCTTCACCATGGCAGTTGACCAGCAGACAAGAGGGGGAGAGTGCGAGAGGAGCTGTAAATCACGGCGAGAGTGTGGCTCCGACACACACTCTCACACACACACATACACAAACACCAGCCAGCACTATGCTCACAGCACACAGGCAGATAATGTGTGAAGGAAGGGCGGCTCTCCAGTAGTCTGCTGACAAGATAGAGCTGTTCTTGGATGGGAAGTTTCTGTCTTTATTTCTTGCTTGAATTTAAAAAAAAATTGTGTTGCACAAGACAAAATCCCCACTGCTCGCTCAAAAGGCCACACGCTGCTTTTAAAGTTAATAATAAAGCATGTTTAAGGGTTTTTTTGTGTGTGTGTGTAGCTGGAGCCAGGGCTGCATCAAAATACACATAATGACAGCCAATTAGACTGACTGGCTTAAAATGCCAAAAATCATTTTCTGGGAAAATTAGAGCTTTGCACAAGAAATAACTGCAAAATTAGCCAGTTAGTCAGACGCATGGCTCCTGGCTTGTACCTACCGATTTAATAATTTGTCACGTTGCTGTTGTCACACATGTTGGCGAAAAGGCCAGGGGGCTGTTGACGTGTGCATAGGCCGTCAAAATGTGTTTAGAGCTGCACAGTGCTTGAACCAGAAGAGTTTGCCAATACATTATAGAATCTGGTGATGACTGGAATGTTGAAGAAATTCACAGTAATCAAAACCATTTACTACATACCAGGAGCAAATACAGTATATTGTATGTACTGCATATTGCATACTACTGGGACGTTAAAAATGTGGTTGTTAATGATTTTCCCAAAGACGAACATTTACATTTACATAGTGCCTCTTTGACGATGGAAGGACCAAAATTTACTTTACGTTTTGTTGCATAGTTTCACTGCAAATGTAACACGAGTTTGAGATAGTATTTCTGTTGCTTTAGAAGTGCATTTAAGCCACTTTATTAGCTACACCTGTTCAATTACTTGTTAAGACAAATAGCTAATCAGCCAATCACATGGCCGCAACTCAATGCATTTAGGCATGTAGACATGATCAAGACAACTTGCTGAAGTTCAAACCGAGCATCAGAATGGGGAAGAAAGGGGATTTAAGTGACTTTGAACATGGCGTGGTTGTTGGTGCCAGACGGGCTGGTCTGAGTATTTCAGAAACTGATGAGAAAATATCCAGTGAGCGGCAGTAATGTATAATACAAGTCAAAAACATTCTCATGTCTCCTGTATCAGTTTACTTACGCAGTAGCTTAAAGAAATGTAATTATGCCTCGGGGTATAATACAGTACCAAGAATTCCTCTGGTGGCAAAAGTCTGTATAATAGTGTAATGTTTGAAGCCCTATAAACCCTACAAGTCGGTGTTGTACATGATGCAGTGCATTGCATTGTGGGAAACAGTAGGCGAGGTAGACTGGTCCTATCCTTACTGGAGTTAGGGATTTTTAGTTTTTTTTGCCAACTGCATATTGCCATAGATAGTATAAGAAAGGATGTGGCAACCAAGTCTGCATAAGTGCCTTCATGTGCAATACCACTGATTGCCACTAGGTGCTTGTTCCAAAACGTTCTGGCCCCCATAGACTCCCACTCAATCATCATCATGAAAAGTCAGTACATTTTTCAACAAGTCATGATTTTTTTTTGCTATTCCCTCCTTCTGACCAGTGTCCCGGTGGCCCATCTAAATTCCATAATTTGCATGATGTCAAAGTGATCATATTCTTTGCCTACCATAGCAGCAATGCCCAGTCTAGATCCGCCCTCTCTTCCAAATATGGTCACTTCTGGTTAAAACCCCCCCCCTCAAAAATAATGACCAGAAAGAACTACGTCCATCTTCTAGCATCTAGCAATCACTTTTGTGCAGAGGAATGTGAACAAAACAACGTTGCGTCTATGCCTCATGTATCAGAAGTCATGATTAAGATGAAAAATGACCCTATATATGCTGACATGGTGGCACGTGTGCACCAGACACTAACCTGTTTTTCTTCCAATGAACTAATGATGCACCAAATTTCAAATAAACAAAGGTCTGAATACTATAAAAGATGTTGCAGTAATTGTGATCTGCAGCAACATGAGCTTCCACGAGGAGTGATAATACAGACAAATAGCGGTTACTGCCTGCCTCCCTTAGGGCTAACTGGACCTCACACACTAATGTCTAGCACTCATATCTCCACAGGCCTCCTTTGAAACAAATGGAAAAAATGACTTTGATTTTGTCAAATGAAAATTTATCATCTCCATCACATCCGCCACCTCTGACTCACAAGGTTTATTACTAGCCGCGGTGTATCGTGCATGTGTGTGTGTGTGTGTGTGCGCGCGACAGCCAGCGTCGGTCTGTAGGTGAGCAAAGCAGGAAGCCACAGAAGAGGTGTCCTGTTACTCCACTTCACTCTAATGTTCCTCTCAGTGAAATGACTCTCTGTCTCTTTCAAGCACCATTGAGTCTATTTCCTTCGCAGGCGGCCTGAGGATCGCTCAACCTGCAGCGCGTGCATCTTTGCAAACACGGAGGAGGCGCGAGGTGTGAAACCATCCCGGCTCAAACCCGAGCTGGTATCTCCTCATTGGGGCTTAATGGTTTCAGCAGATGGGGTGGTCTCTCTTGTCATATTTCGACTGCTGTGCCCACATGGACTCTGGCCTGGTTAGACCATCCATCCTCGCGGCGGCTGCGAGGCCCCCCTCGCTGAGCGTGCGCTGTGCCCTGTGTGTACACAAGATCTCTGGCCTCGGCGGGGAGTGTTTACCCAGCTGAAGTCCAACAGTGTCACACTCTCTCCCAGCTGTAGCGCAACAACTGGAAAGGAAGTCACTTAGGACACTTCTACTGACTAATGTGTCCAGGTTTTTCTGACAGTTATAGCCTTATTTAACTGCATTTAAAACAGCAAATCCTACTTTAAGACCTAAATATGCATTTTACATTACCTCATCTTTATGTCTTGCCTGCTGATATTTTTAAATGAGGAGTGTTCCCAAACCTGCGCACTCAGCTCCCCAACATTTGCAGCCGAAGCTTATGAAAGCAGATAATTGTCAGGGAAGATAAAGAAAAGAGATATAAATACAGAAATAGACACAATCCCTCAGCGTATGAGACTGAGCGCGAACGTCCGTTTTGTTGCAGGATGTGCTCTGATTGCAAGTCGCAACGCTGCAAAGCAAAGCAGGATTAGGAAGCCGGATCGGCAACAATGCAACATGGAGCAGCTGAGCTTTGCGAGGCAAAAACTGCGAGGTAAAATAAATTGCCTCATGTAGAATCTCGTCTGTGAATGTTAACACATTTTGGCCACAAATATCTTGAAATGTGCAATGTTCATACGTCAAAACAGTGTGATTGGCAGCTCTAATGTAATTTCCAAACAGACTGAGGTAGCTGGAGATCTGTTTAAACTCAAGTCTTTGGAGTGGCAGGTTACATGTATTGCAGGGATTTGATCATAAAACAGGATCTGGCACTTGTATTCTCAGTTTCTGCGCACATATATAACACTGGGGACAGATTGGGAAAAATAACTGCTCAGTTTAGATGGATTACTGATGGAAAAGGGACATCCTGAAGGTGAGACTTCATGTATCTTTGACTTATGTTGTTTCGATGTCAACAGATACAAGCGTTTGTTTCATTTTCTCTCAGTGCAAACTGACATTTTCTGCAGATTCTTTGGTGGAAAATAATCAAAACTCGTCAAAGAAATTGGAATCAGTCATGTCTTACATCAACTGTCCTCATCCAGACCAAGGAAAAAAAAAAGAGAAAAAAGAAATGTTTGACTACACCTTCAACCCTTTGCACAGCCATAATTCACCCTCTCAATCTGTCGGCTGCGGCGGCACAGTAGCTCCATCATCATGCAATAATGCTGGACTCAATCGTAGGTAAGAAGATGATGCTCTTCAGGGAGGGTGATTCTCCCCTCCACAATAAAACCGGCTTCTGCCAGGAGCTGACGAGATTTATCGCCGTGTCTGTTTAAATGTAGCCAATTTCACTTTAATACGATATTAAAGAATGATGCATGCCTGGGCGTCACACATTCCCATCGAGGGACTCTCATCTGCCTATGGCAGCGTTCAAAACCCTGCATGGCGAGTCAGTGATACAGCTGATGTAATGTTCAGTATTGATAACAGTCCCCTGCAGAATGGGCTCTGATCATTTAGGAAAATATTGTGCTTTTCTTTTTTTTTGGTCTAAACTACCATTTTCTTGGCCCTGTGCCTGGATTCCTGCCATCCATCAGTTCGATTTGATGAGCAGATATCCACAAAGCTCTTATCTAGCCCAATGAAATGAACTGAAAACTGGAGATGTGCAGATGAGGTGAAATATGCTTTATAGGCGTGCAACTGGAAACCGGGAATTGTTTGTGAAATCTGTCATCAGTAGGTTTACGTATTCATTGTTGCTGTGCAGGGGGGAAAAAAGGCAATAGCAGAAACACTTTATAATAAAAATAGTCTGAAACACAGCTGCTGTTGGTGAAATGTGTTTTAGAAGTGTTTTTTTGTTGTTGCATTTTTTATCCCGATTAATACATCCATTTGTTTTCATACACATCAGTGCCTCTCAGAATTCAAGTGTTTGCGACTCTTGTAACTGTGTGAACCATCATGGTGACAATTGTCTACATTCACGTTTGTCAAAGTTGGATTATTTTCACGAGGTTAGGCATTGCATATTTTTTTAAATCAATCTACATTTGGAGGATTATTCATACTGTAAGATTAGATTCAGCCATTATTCCAACTAGTAATATTAGAATCTTATTCAGCAAATTAATTGAGATCATGGGATTTGGTGGCAACTCTAAAAAAAAAGAGGTGTAAAAAGAAATATTTTGAAGAGAGTTTTTCTCTAACTGTTCACTGAATAGCTTTCATTGTAAAAGTTGTGACCACCTGCACACACTGTACTGCAGTTATGTACTTGAAGATCATAGATAGTACACACCAACAATATGCATGATTGCACATTTATTCAACACTGCACAGAAACGAATGGAAACAATTGCTCTACAGAAAATAAAAAAATACATCCAAAAATCAGAAACTGTGTAGCATACATGTATAGAAATGTATAGTATGAATATGTGATCTGAATTTAATGCATTAAAAAACACACTTTTGCATCTGTCCACCCAATTTTGCTGATTTCTTTTTGGACAAAATAGCCAAGTTCGACCACGCATTTGCCTGTATGTGTGCAGCGTCCCTTCTTCCTGCCTCTGTGTGCATCTCCAGCGTTCAGTGTGTCAGCTCTTGTTGATTTCCGCAGGGGAAGTTGCCTCAGTGCTATCCTCAGACAAAGCCCTGACCCCGGGGGTTAAGGAATGTGAACCCGTGGCTGTGACGATCAAGACCTTCCCTCGGGGCAGACAATGCCGAACACCTCAGCAAACGGCCTAATGATCTCAGATGCTTTTTGTGTTCCTCGCAGTGCACCTTTTTTTTCCCTCTGTCTTCAATCAACAGGTCACTTTTAAGTGGAATCAGATTGGAAATGTGACTTCTTGGTGATAAAACCCATTCCGACTTGGCTTCTTGCTTTAAGTTGTTTAGTTTCTGTTGATAAAACATCCTTCCTTCAGTTGTTGTGAACGAATTTGTTGAATTCAGACAATCCAGCAAGCATGACATCGAAGCATTTTCTTTCATTTTCTGACATCTTATCGACAGCAACAACAATTTATCAGGGGAAAAAAATCGCAACCTATGTTTATCTGTACATTCCTCCCGACTGGAAACCATTGTCATTGCCGCTGAAAGAAGCCATAATAACTTTTACGGATGAGTTTGTTGTGAATGGTCAAAGTACAAAGGAGACCAAAAGGCCCTTGTCTCATTTATCACCCGCTTTAAGAGAGGGTAGGAGGCGGAGGTGAGGAGGGGGCTGTCAAAGCAACCATAGCAGAGTGTATCGTAACAGTGGTGGTCTCTCATCCCCTGAGGCCCAAACACATTGCATAGAGTGGGGAAACAGAAACAGAAAGACAAAAAAAAAAAGACCTGAGTCAAGAGATATTGCAATTTAGAGCGAAGTGTGGACTCGAGGCCTCTGCGTGAGGAGGTGTGAGCCATTGAGAGGAGCCAAAACAGCCTCCGGAGAATTTATATGGATGGAGGTGAAGGGTCAGACCGCTATTAATCATGGCCCAAGTTGGGGATTAAATAGCTCGGTGCGGCAGGGGGATGAGAGAACCCGGGCCCGATCAAGGTGTTTAAGAGGACTGTGTTATGTCTGTCTTATATTACACAGTGAAGGCCCAAGGCGAAACCGTTTTCTGGACTAAGCACAAATAGCACGTCCAGTTCGCTGCTCCTCCCTCCATCCAGATCTCACGAGGCATCACCCAGGCAATTAACTCACTTAGCGTCGCCATGCTAACACGACACCCTCTGATGATTGATAATTGTTTACACGGAAGACACATGAAACAAATACCCACACAAAAGGATAATCAGCCATTATAAGGACTCGCTTTTCTCTCCTTACACGTCTGCAAACTCACACACTTTCGCTTTCGCACACACCTTGAATCGGTGCCCAGTCAGACTTAATTTTTCTCTTTTTTTTTTTCTCCCCAACACAACTGCCTTTGATCTTTGATGTGCCATGCATTGCATTAATTATGTATCTCGCCTCAGTACAAACGTGGCAAAGCACCTTCAAGTTCTTAATAGGAGGCGGCTCATCGCGGGGGCCTAGAGGGTGGCTGCAGGAGACGTATGCACACCCTACATCACTCCTATATATATGTGCACCGCATAAGGGAGAATGTAAAGCCTGCGTCTGAGCTATACTCGTCAATCTGGCATCAAAAGCATGTGCCTTTTCCATGTGTGCAGGATTGAGTGGAGATGCACAGAAGGTGTATGTGACTTGAATCGGGCTAACCGGCGCGGCGAGAAGAGCAGGGAGAACAACGTCAGAGGAGTGATCTAGATTGCGCGCCGGTCTAATACAGTAGGAGTTATGCAAATGAGTGCTTCTGCTGCTTGCTGTAATGCTAGCCTAGGGGTGGGACTCGATGTGGATCTGCTGCAAACTTTTTATGCATCTGCAATAAACGTATATATTTTAGCTGTTTTTTATGCCATGTCGGCAAATCAGAGTTTCATAGACTGTTGATATTGTAACCGCAGGCGTATAGATTTCAGGGGGGGATGTAGGAGATATACCCCCCACCCCACAATATTAAGAGCATGTGTCCATTTGTTGATGCGTTTGTGTTTTCAAGACATAAATTGATGCATAAAAAGTCACCAGGATGCAGGAAATTTGAAGTTCGGTGCAGCGTTCTAACTTATTTTCCATGCCTGTGATTGCATTTGTGCAGCTTGCACAATTTACCTGGACTAGAGTTACTTTTTGTGTTGTTGCCTTGCAGATTTTAAACCCAATCTTTCATTGTTAGGGGCATCACGGGATCCAGTTTCCTTTTGGATTTGGTTCAAAGCTGATAAAATGTCTGGATTTGTTAAGCAGAATGCTTGTTTCTTGGTTTTGCAAGGAAAGAGCAATGAGTTCAGTTCAACTGCGTAAAATACAGAAAAAGTTTTCCCGAGTCTGAATGCAGAAAACATTAAAACATGCATGCACAACTTCAGTTTTAGAAAGAAAAAGGTAATGAGCAGTTTTTAAATCCTGCAAAAAAGCTCAACCCAAGTCTGCTTCAGCTTCAGTAGCAGATCTTGAGATCAGATTACAACTTGCTAAAATGCTATCAAACCCCAAATCCTGCTGTGTGGCTGGCAGCTTCTAGGAAAAGATGGGCTAATTTCTTCAGCGGTGAGCAAAGACAGTTGAAAAATCTCTGTAGTGAGCCAACAGGCCTGGTTCAACACATGTGACCAGGTTAAAATAACAGGAGATAAGCACTGAAAAGACTAAGTAGCTGCTGCTCAGCTGAGAAAAAAAGAGGCTGTGCATGATTTAGGAAGCCTAGGGGGAAAAAACTACACGCATTCTCCCTTCTTTGGTGTTTCAAAATAAACCCTGCACGTTTTTCTCCGCCGTGGTGTCGCTGCAAGCCCGGCGGACGTCGGTGGGAGTACCCCCTGCGCGGGTCCCTTTTGCAGTGCGGAGCCAGTAGTTGGAGTTGTTGTACAGCGGAGAGAGAGAGAGAGAGAGAAAGAGAGAGAGAGGAGTGAGAGCAAAGAAAGCAGCAGCTGAGTGAGCAAACACAGCCAGAAACATTAGGGTTATCTTCCGAGACTACCACAAATCGACCCTGTCACTTTTACCGCTCAGACACCTTCTTCCAGAGCTCCAACAAAACAGCGAGCAGGGCAAGCGGCGGCGGCAGGAGAAGCAGCAGCAAGAAGCGGCGGCGGCGGCAGCATTAGCGCCCTGGTCTGGTCTGTTCTTGCCCGTGAAAAAACTCCCAAACGCGGTCGTCTCAGCTGGCATGAGCTAACCTGCGACATGGAAACCAAACCGTTCTTGTCATTGGGTAAGTTTTTAAAAGCTAAAGTCTCGCTGGAACACTTTTTTTTAACGTGTCCTCGCGCTGTTGTTGTTTTTTTCTTTTTTTTGACAGCGCGTGGAGCTCCAATGCAGGTTTGGAGCTTTATTGGTATTTAAATACGCCGACATGTGCTCAGAGTTAATTAAAGAAAATAAAAATAGAAATTTAAAAGGGAGAAATGTCACATCTGTGTTGCACATCAGATATCCGAAGCTGATGACATTTGGCTTTGATGCGGAGTGACATCCCTCGCGGCAGGCTGTGCGCAAAGCTGGCGTGCGCTGCAATTAAATTCACTTAAAAAAAAAAAAAACCTGTAACGCCATTCATAAAACAACTCTTTTAATGAGCTTAAATATAATTAGAGTCGTGATTTAACTACACGTGTGAGCAAATAAGAGTGGAAAAAAACAACTTCAAGGAGTTTCAACTTCAAGCAGCAGTGAAGTTGTTACTTTTTTGTTGCTAGTTTTATTCAAGCTAGCAAATATGTCATGCTACCGTCACTTTTTAAATTAAATATGCAAAAGTTCTTCCTGTGTATAGTTTTCATGCGACTTGGTTTAACTTTGGCACCAATTTCCACCTTAAAACTGTCCTCAAACTAACTTTTTTAGCCACATGTCAGTGTGTTAGCTTAGTGGCAGCTCCACCTCATACAGGTGACACAGGTGTGCTCATGAGTTTTGCTTTTTTTTTTTATATATTCAAGGATATGATTCATCCTATTTACATGTGTTGCATGGTTTTGGTGTGTTCTTGCACAGTGCAAAATTCACTTTAATTTTCATTTTCAGGCTTTTTCAGGTATTTACACACAAAAAGTAGCTATCCATTGAAGCATAGTCATTTAAATTAAGTTTTCAAGTCTGAATCTTAGTAATGGGTATTTTTTTCTTTAAAACTCCGGCTTAAACACACACAAGCACGCGGCACTGTAAATCATTAATGCCGAATGCTACTGTAAGTTTGTCAAAGAAGCGAACAGAGCAGACCCTTGTCCCCTGCAGCCAGAGACGAGCCACGGAGCTGCAGGCGAAAGCCCCGTGTTATTGTGTCTGTTGCTCTTTCATGAGGGCGTCGTGTTACACCTCGACACATATCATCAGCTGCCTGTAACGCACCAAGGAGATTCACAGGGACTTCTGAGACACCGGGCGGCTTTCTTCTGTTACAGGCCCCGCTCGCTGACACTGTCGCCACAACGCCCTTTATGTGGCTTCCCAGAAATACACCAAACCGCCAGCGTTACACACACTGACAGGCTGTTATTACAGGTGCACCGTATTGTGTGTCCGACGCTGAAAGTGATTCAAGTTTCAGTCTGCCTCAATGTGCGCCAGAGTAGCCCATGTCAGCACATACAGGCAGTCTTATCTTTAAGCCTCAACACTTAATTGTTTAAGTGAGTACTTTTCCATCAGTGTTGGATCTCATCTTTTTTTTTTCCTCCGAGCTGCACCACACATGCTGTCTCAGCAGCTTTTCTCATCGCCTATACACTCCTAATCCGTCAGTCCTTAAATCACCATTTATATTTAAACTTGCTCCATCAAAAGGTCCACTTGAGCGGCGATTGTTAATTGGCCACTTCAAGGACACCGCTATCTGCAAAGTCCTTGGATTTATCGATTAGCCACTTACTCAGTGTAATTATCTGTCGGGCTGCATTAGAAATTCTGACATGCAACTGTTTGAAATGACAGTGAGTACATTTTACAATTATAGATCGGTTGTTGGCTATGATGACGACAACCCCTCCACCCCCCCCTACCCCTTTGGCACTGTATGCTGATGATGTGCAGCCCGATCCCACTATCAACCGCCCCTCGCTTTATATCTGACATTAAGCTATGAAGACTGAAGGAATGACATTGAGAGGAGAATGTGTCCCTTTTGTCACAGCATTATGGGGCTGATCTTGACAAGTCTGTCAGCGGGGTAAACAGTGCGACTGTGAAAGGAAAGGAGAGTTTTTCTGAACGGTGCTCGGCTGAAAAAGCTCTTTGGGTGCGTGTAGTGATTGATTTTCTGTTTGGTTGATTATTTTGTGGCAAATATGTCAGCACCTGGGTAGTTCACCCTAATGAAATTCCTCCTGCATGTCTGGTTTTTATTGATTTTATTGATTCCCCCCCTCCTTATCCGAATGAAGGGTCTCAGGATAGAGGGTGTTGCTCAGACAAATTTAGGCAATTGAAATAAAATTGACTGAGTACATTTCAGCAGTAAAGTCATCGTTTTTAATTCATTCCAGAGTCTTATTTGTTTCTTATCTGATTTTCCGTTCCCAACTGAGAAACTTTTTCTAGAATATTGAAACCAGTTTCTTCCTAACTAAGCAGCTTGGACATGTTTTGTGAGATCAATCAAGTGTATCTGAATGGTACTTTTACGCACAGAATCATCTGTTCTTTATAGAACTTTTAATTGCAGAGCTCTATGAAGTGAAACCTCTGCTTCCCTCCTGCAGCCTTCTTTCGATTGATCACAGTTGAGCACTCTTTAGCACTAAAACGTGCCTGATTGCTCACTCCAAGGCCGGTTTACTACCTGCTAAAGAGGTGTGTGTTGTTTATCCTGAGTTTGGTGAGACTTAAACTCTTTGGTGCTTTCCGAACATAA
>OMNN01027918.1:0-55978 GCA_900302755.1 Chromis chromis
GGCCAAAGCCTGCTGGAGAAAAGCTGTGCACTGCAGTTAATGTGGTGAGCTACATGTTTGCCCGAAGCTACTGGTGGTTTGTAGAAGTAATTCAAATACACTTATTGCACATACTGTACATACCTGTATCTCCATATGAAAGTGAATTACTTATAGCATATCTATAGTATTTAAGAGCTGTAACATTGTCTGTAACAAACTGCAATTTATCATCTATGTTCTTCCTTTTGTAATAATTATATAAAACAAACACTGAGGCATTTCCAACAGTGCTATATAATAAGAACTACTGCACAAGTACACCATCAAAAAAATGGTGTCATATCCTGGCCTAGTTGCAGATTTGGGTGTCATTGGGTTGATTTTTGTCTGTTTTTATCCTGTCGGTTGGCCTCATCAGCAGTGCTCTTTTCAGTTCTCTTCTGCACTGCTGTGAATCATGGTGACAACAACACAGGTTTTTGTGCAGTATATAGGTCAGTGTTTGTGCCACAACCAGCCGTCGCAGTACCCTGTTCCCCTCATTATATCCTTTCAGTGTTCCTCCATCTTCTGTTCCTTTGCAACTTCTCAAATCTTATTCAGATTTAATGTTTCCAGTTGAACTGAGCTGCAATATTCAGAATAATACATGGAAAATTTAAGTTTATTATGTGTGTCAGTGTTTCTGATAATACATGAAGCTATGTCAGTGAGACGTTTCTGAAGAGGACGAGAGATATCATCGAAACTGTCAGGTAAAAAGCAACATCTTTACTTTCACTATATGTCTGAACAAATATCCTAAAAACGCCTTCATTAGTAAGAAGACATGACGAACGTTTCTGAGCAACATGAAGCTATGGTTTGGCATCAACAATTGCCTTAAGGACACAAAAATCCACTTTAACAAAAACTTAACTCAGTTTAAATACTCAATTCTTTGTCTATATCTTTAAATGGTAAATATGATATTCTTTTACACGGATCTGACCGTTTCACGTAATTCACTTTATAGTCTTGAATTAGCTAGGGACAAGGAGCGTCTCATTACCTACAAGATTATTTTACCACATTCTCCACTACATGCAGGGACTTGTAATCATGCAGTAATTTATGCATATCTTAATTAAAGTAGCTACCAGCATGTCTGTGTAGATTCTTAGTCATCCAGGTCATGGTAATCCTAAGAGCTTCAGCAGATGACAACTGCACTTCTCTTTTAGGGCCTCATGAAGTCAGCAGAAAGATTTCTTTAAAAAAGAAAAGCACAGCATCAAAGAGAGAAGAAAGGAACAGGCCAAACAACATAGTGTCTGAGAAACACAACATCCTAGTGCACTCAGACCCAGCAACACTGAGACAAAAACTGATTCACCTTAAGGATAAAACACCCAAACACGGCGCAATGTTATATGTGCTGTTGGATGACCTGTATATAAGGGAGGCTAAACAACAGCTCCACAAGCACATGGCTCAACACAGGAAAGTCAGCTCCTCAGGGTGAGACTCAGCAGTCTACCTGCATCTAAGGGATAATAGATACTTATTTGAGGACAACAGTGTTCAAATTCTGGACATAGAAGACACAAATTAACTGAATAGGCCACCTGGATGAGAGATGAAAGTCTTAAGGAACCAAAAACAGAAGTCCAGTTGCCTTCTGCTGAAGCTCCAATAGGATTTATATGGCAGCGACTCTATACTGTCTTAAAAACAAATACACTGATAGTACTTCGGACACACCAATTTTACGTAAACTTAATTTCAGCTGTTTAGAGATTTGCTGCAACTCTGTCATAGTGTAAAGTTGACTCTTTAACACTTTCAAAAGTCTAGTACTAATGTGGACCAGTACAGACACTTACTGTATCTGGGTATGGTACCAAAAGCTACATGTACTAGTATCCCTGCACTGGCTGCCAATAAAATACAGGATTGATTTAAGGTTCTTTTGTTTGTTTTTAAAGTCATGCATGGGTTGGCACCTGACTGCATTTAAGAAGTTCTCTATTCCTACTCTATGTGAAATTTTCTGAAATCCTTGATTTCTGCTAAAATTGTGAATTGCTCCTCCTCTGCCCCAGTCAGTCTTGGAGTACATCAAGGTTCTATCTTAGGGCCATTTTTATTCTCCTTCTGTATGCTCCGATTAGGCTACATCTTCCACAAACAAACTAACCTTTCGCTGTTATGCTGATGACACACAAATATACCTGCCTCTAATTTCACCTCCATCACATCCATCTTAACCTGCCTCCAAGAGTTGAAATACTGGATGGACAAAACTATCTTTAGCTAAATGACAATAAGACCTAAGAAGATGGTGTTTGGTTCTCCCAACAACAACCATCAGCAGCCACTTAGGACCATTTAAAGCCAACCATACATGCCCATGCCAGGAACCTTAGTGTCATATTTGACTCAACTTATGAAATTTGACAGGAAAGCATTACACCTGTAGTAGCACCCATGCACTGCCTTCCTGTTAAATATAGAATCATGAAGGTTTTTTTTAGTTTAAGGGTTTGGGTTCAAGGCCTCTTAGATTCTCAGAACAACTGCTTTTTTATTTATTTTTTTTATCAAGGCTAGGGGTTCAGAAATGTTGTGCCTTTGCAGCAGCAGCTCCAAAATGTTTCAATAGCCTTCTTTTTTCACTCAAATGTTCCCCCTCCATTGACATTGTTATTAAAACTCTCAAGACATACAGGTTTTCAATAGCTTCTAGTTGCTCTTCATGGTCTTAATATTTTAGTATTCTATATTTATTTTATTTCATTAATTGATCTTATAGGTTGATGTCCTGTTTTGTCTTGTTCTTTAGTATTTTATGTTTGTTTGTTTTTTTATATACTTTATTATCTCATTTTATATACTTTATTGTCTTATTCTATATTCATTTTATACTTATTTTGTTTCACAAATTGATTTTTCAGATCTGTATTCTGTCTTGCTTCTTGCACATATTATTATTCCTGACTGTCTTATAACATGTAATGCTTTTTGTGTAAATAACGTTGATCTGATTTCATGTGCAGGATTTCCATCGACACTGACAGTGGAAGTCGACCTGAAACCACCTGTCACCTTGCTCGAAAAGAGTAAGCAGGCATTATCTCGGCTTTATTGCGGGTTTTATGAGGAGATCTGCTAACATTACGGAGGATTAGGCACAGTTTGCATATGGGATCTGTAGGATTAACTTTTATCTTGATGGGGAAGAGGCGGAGAACCAATGAGCGCCCTCTGCGCGCCTCCTCTCTCCTCTGGGAGAAACATTTGACGTGGCAAAGAGGTCCGGACGTGACATAGCTGCTCATCATCTCTCCTCCTCCTCCTCCTCCTTTCCTCGACTCAGTTTACCTTCAAACATTCGCAGGTCCTGCAGAAGAGCTCGTCCTGGTCCCCGATCTGAACCGGGACAGAAGGAAAATGTGGCTGATCGTGTTGGCCGGTTTCCTCCACTGCGCCTCGGCCTATGATGTGGATCTGAAGAAACTGGACGGGCTGGCTAAAGCGAGGGTGGAGGTACAGTAAACCTGCCTCATACTTCATAGAGGGCTGAATTATAACGTATCCTTACAGTAATACTGAGCCGATGCGGTGTTTTCTGAATCAGATTTGTCGAAACGTGTGATTGGGTGCGCTTCTTTTCTTAAATTTCCATGTTGGGCGCATGCGTGAGGGAGTCTGTAAGGAGTAGGACGCAGCTGTAGTAAGATGAATGGATACGTGTACAGTATGGGACCTAAGCAAGCATTTTATTATTGCAGTAGCCATAAAATCTGCTGTAAAGTGACTTGGTGATCAGTTTAGGTTTTAGAGCAGAGTCAGGGTGTGGAACAGGAGGTCCTGCACAAAAGCTTCTGAAATCCTACCCCTCTTTTTGTGAGGAAGCTGTGCAGTTTTCCCTCAGGGTGTCACCCAATCACCCAACTTTGCCAGCATCACTGAAGAAAAGCTTTATCTGTTGCTACTGTTGTGGCAGCCACACCTAATACCTGGGGGTCAGATATCTGCAAAAACCAGGTTAGGCATCCTTTCCCTTAGGCCTGAATAAATCCGATACCAGAACACGACCAAGAGGTTCACTGAGGTGTTACTGAACCGGGATTCTAATCAAGAAGCTGCAGTAAGAAGCTGCTGCATGGAGGAAAATCTGCATAAAGACACATTGCAGTTGCAAATAAGTAAACTTATTTCCCAAACATGAGAGCTGCTTGCAACCTTCTCCTGTATCTCATGTCTCCATCTCTCTCCAGACATGCGGTGGATGACAGCTGAACAGGCTCAGAGAGGTGAGTTACCCGGTTAGGAATAAAACAGACAGCACACTGAGAGCCACTGTCAGGCTGAAGCCTAATCCCTGCCTAAAAGTGTTTACTCTCAGAGAAACATTTTACGTCTAACGTTTCACATAATCCCTGACAGATCTGTCACTGAAACCAGCCCCTAAGTGAAAAAAGACATTAATCCCCACTTCTGTCTGCAGGTCAAAGCCTTTGTGGTCCAGGATATTCCTCTCTAGTATCCTTTGACTCAAGTACACAGCCATTTACTTTTTTCTTAAATATGTCTGTTCATTAATTGCACACTGTTATATAATTAAAAAAAATCTTTGACCATCCCTACTTCAGCCATAACCTGGTGATGAAGCACATTCCTGGAGCTGACCCTGAGCTTGTCCTCCTGAACCACTATTACGAAGAGCTGGATGTAAGTCTCGTCTGCTGTGCGTTTGTTTTCATTGTATTTAATGCTTCTACAGTGCAGGAGAACCTTAGTGTAGTCTATATGTATAGCTCAAGAAATATCTCCTCTAGGGAACAATAAATGTAAGTTGTATCATACTATGTAATAACTTTATCTATAGGGCACTTTTAAAAACAAGTGTTGTTATAGACGACACAAAAGCAGGATACATAGAAGTCAAGTCACCGTTAACTTACTGCATAGTTTAAACCAAAGTGCTTTCCATTAGAGAAATAAGATTACTGTAGGACAATCCAATATTATGCATTATGCAAATATACCCGACTAATTTAAATATTATAATTAAAACCCCACAGTATTATATAAAATATATAATTTATCATATGTTAAGTCCCAGAATCGCATATTTGAATACCTGTCAATTCTTGCAGGTTTTGAGAATCGTTTTAAAGCAACCTTTGCTTTGTCATACTGCAGAATCCTCCCCACATCTGACACCACCCTTTACAGAGATTATGGCAAATGTTGCAGCAAATATTTGCTTGTGTATCTGTTCAGCTGACATGGAGCAAATGAAGCATTCACTTGGAGTCATAATGTTAGATCTGTTTTGGTCTCCTGAGGAAAATATCTGGTTCTGCAGTCTACTAGACACTCTGTAGTGTTCACTTGATGGTTGCAAACTATGTGTAGATTTATATAGGAACAATAATTGTCTATTTCAACATTAGTAACAGCAATGAGGCTGAACCAAAACAGCAATAAAAACTTCAACAGTGACTCAGAAGACCTGTAAAATGCTCTGCAGAGCTAAAGGCATCTGCAGAGTTGGGGGATAATTCTTTGCAGATTCATCCCAGTGATCGACCTTTTTCATATTACACATAATTGTTAGCTTGTTAAGATAAGAATACAAACTACACATTTTTAATTGATGCCCATAATTTTAAACCCATCAATGTTGTCTCAGCTATTAATATATCATGTTAGTGCAGGTTTACATGCAGCTTTCGGTGAATTCACAGTTAATTTATCCTTTAACACGTGTGCTTCCTTCCCAGCGGATCGCTCTGTCTGACATGACCCGCTCTGAGATTAACGAGCTGCTGGGGAAACTGGGTTTCTACAAGAAGGCTCAGCCAGAGGACGAGGTGCCGGAGGAGTTTCGCTTCTCGCCTGCCAAAGACTCCCCGTTCAAAGATGAGCCTCCTTACAAATCCTCCACTTCCACTGTAGCCACAGAAAACGCCTCCTCAGAGCCCGACGCAGAAGTCAAGCACACTGACCTATAACCTGTAAGAGTGGACAGAAGTAGGAACGCTAACCCCGAGCCCCATAGCTGCTCCACGACCCGCTGGTTACTGCAGCCGATCACAGAGATGTTTGTAATTTCAGGGTGAGGCCAGCAGATCTGGGATCAGCTCTTGGGGAAGGACAAAATATCACCATCAGCAGAAGGCCTTTAAAAAAAAAAAAGACTCCACAGTCTGAATTTGCACATAAGATATTTTTCATGCCACTTGTTCCTTTCTTTTGGCAGCATTATAAACCCAGCAGGCCGCTTTGTGAGTGCTTTTCTACTCTCCACACAGAGACTAGATGTGTGTGTGCGTTTTACTTTGTTGTTTTTGTCAATCATGTGTCAGCCGTCTTCAGGATCTTCGCCTCGTTTGAGTTCTTTTGTGTGTCTGTCATTGCTTCCTACCTACTGTGAAACTGAATGAAGCCTCAGGCTGAAAATCGTCTGACTGGCCTGAGGTGGATGCTGCACGTTCTGGTGGGTCGGACTGATGCACACAAGAAGACTCAAGTGAAGGGTTGTAGAAGAATAAAGTAATAAAATATAAAACACAAACTCATCTCCGGTCCTTACTTTGTTGAATGTTCTTATCTGTTCTCTTTTACACTCCAAAGCATAAATGTGACAGATTGCGGACTGTAAATTGCATTTAGGTATAAGAAAAATCACAAATCTTTCAAAATATGGTCAATAATGTGATTCAGGCGCATCTGAAATGGATTTTGCAGAAGCATTAATAGACCTAAAGATGTCCTGTTGCTGCCCACGGCTTTTCTATGTGACCGATTCTTTTAATTTAACTGCAACATCACACAGCAGCAGAAATGGTAAGAACCTCTTTAAATTTAGAGTGCTATGTGATTTTATCCTCATGGCACAGCAGCAGCTTCTTCATTAAAACAGGATCTAACAGGCCAGCTGCTCTACACAAAATCCAGGTTTATATGGTGCAATTATTTATAATAAAGCTCCATCAGAGCTGCCAAGACATTTTTATTTAGATAATCATCATTACATACAAAATTGGGGGAAGTGGTGGCCTAGTGGTTTGTGAAGCGAACTTGTAACCGGTGGGTCGTCAGTTCGAGTCCCAGGACTGGCAAGAAGTTGAGGTGGGAAAGTGAGTCACCACCACTGTGGGCCCTTGAGCAAGGCCCTTAACCCCTGACTGCTCCCCGGGCGCTGCACCGCGGCAGCCCACTGCTCCTAGTATGTATAGTTAAGGTTAACTTTGAATAAGATGGGTCAAATGCAGAGAAGGAATTTCCCCAAGGGGATCAATAAAGGTTAGATTATAGATTATAAACTTCAGTTCGGTTGTTTTGTGTAACAGGCCTTTGGTGAACTTTTTAGCAGCTCTAATAAACCAGGTCCTCCTGAATGTCTGACAGAGGATTACACTCCTGCTATAATCCGGTGTGGAAAAATGAAAATGTGCTTTGTGAGATGATTCAAAGCAATAATCGCCCCCTCAAACACATTCATTTCTTAAACTGGTTTAATTGTTAATTCACATTTAACTGTGGTGCACAGAAACATGAAAATAATAACGTCTTTAAGCTCTTATGTACAACACTCACTGCTTCGTGGAAGGTTTTGTTTTTCAGTTGGCAGCAGTTGAGCAATATCTCAAATAATTTTTTTTCAAATCTACTAGAAACAGAGCTTTAAGAAATAAGTTTCATCAAAATCAGAATTTTAGACATCTTCTCAAAAGGAACCAAGGAATAAAAATCTTCATTAGAACTTTTCTTAGCTTCATGCCGTTAAATATACAATTGGCAGGTATCAGTCGTGATTACTGAAAGCCGGCTTTCAAATGAAAAGCGACCCCAACTGGTTTTTAGAAAACATTTTGGTAGCTTAAGCTTATCGACTTACTTTAAACAAAACTTGTAAAAGCATAATGTACACACTAACAAAAAAAACTACTACTCAAGCATAAATAAGGAGTCCTCTAGAAGAGCTGTGTGTGAGTGTGTTTGGCAGGGCGACGTCGGGGCGGTGAGGTCTTTTGTACGTCAGCAAACATCAAATAATGATACAAATCAGCTGTATGACGTCAGACTCACTCCTTTTCTTCTCTGTACCTACACAAAAAACTTGTTTAACTGCAATCATTTCTGCTGTTAAACACTATTAGGATGATGTGATCATAGAGGTCTATAGAATCTCCAACATTTTCTCAGCACTTGACTGCAACAGTAATAGAGCCACTTGAATAATGAAGAGAAAACATCCCTGTCTCATGTATTAAAAATGAATATGCTAATTGATTACATCAACATGTCAATAATAATAACTTAATTACAATACTTCAAGCAGCCACAGTTCGGTTTGAAATGACAAAGTACCGACATAAAAACCAAATGCATCATATGGACGGGTGTATTTTTCTCTTTCAGTGAAATTACCAAAAGGAGTGCCGGCAAATTACAACAATTCGAAAAGTGTAGAAGAGAAAACTGTAGGTACAAATACTTTAAAAGGGGAAATACTATGAAAATATCGCTCCTTTCTCTTCAAAGCCGTTTTTCAGTACTCTAGAAAAGTGACACAGCGACTATGTGTTGAAGATAACCTGTTGTGAAGTGGAGTTTGAGTATAAAAAAAGATGTAGAACTTTTAAACCTCAAAAGGTCTTTTAAAAAACTTTGGCGCTCACTTTCTGGAGAAAGGTAGACTTTGTGTTGAAAGAACAGAAATAATCGATACACTCACCACTGCCAACAAAGATACTAAGCAAACTGACACAAACACACACACACGATCCCCAATTTGTCCATCAGAGATGTGCAACTATTCGACCCAGCTTGTGAAGAGAGGAGGACCAGTTGCCACCCGAACGCACCCTGAACACAGGTCAGAGGTCACAGGGTCGACCCATGGACATCTCGTATCTGCGCAGGTGGTTGACCAGAGACTGTACGTAGGTGAAGACACATTTGGAGTCGGGCTTATTACCCATGATCATCATGTCCTCCACTTCCAGCAAAGGCATGCAGTTGGCATGGGTCCTGAGGAAGAGGCAAACAGGACAGAGTATGAGGAAGAGGAGGGTGAGATCAGACAGGAGAGGAGAAAAAACCCACAGACTGACTAAGCAGGATACTCTCAGACTTCTAAACCGTCATGTTTGGTCATGATTATTCATACTTAATCACCCATCTAGAGCTTTTTCATGATCACTAAGCAGCAGCTAACAAAGCTAGTTTAGAGCAAGTTCACGTCGGCCCTTCTTTGGTGCGGTTATGCTCGACTCATACTTTTTGAAATCCTCTTATCTCAGTTTTCTCTGAATCACTTTATGGAAAACTCTTTAAAAGCCTTGTATAAACAAACGTCAGTAATGCAGATTTAGATAAACAGTTTCAGGAACAAAGACCTTACATTTGAGCTATGCGGAGAGCAACCACAGGGTGGCGCTATCTCCACACACTGTGAACCTTCTGAGGTCTCCTCCAAAGAGCGACAGAAACAGCGGTAAATCTCTCACACAAGAAAATAAATGCCAATAACATAAGATGCGTCTTGTCATTTAGGGAACTGTAAACATAAGTCATTCTGCATTTTTATTATTACTGTATCTCTAAAAGGGTTTCAAAGCCAACACAAACACCTGTGAGGTCCCACTTTATAAAAAGTCAGCGGACAATGCAGCCTTTCCGTCCTCTGCTTTGTTTCTTAACTCTTCTGTTTGAAACGCTGCGATACAGCAGTTCCTTTTAAAGTGTTGAGCTGCAGATGGTGCTGGCTCCCTGCCTGGGCCATATTCTGGCTATGCAGAAATGCACACATGGACACACACTCACATACCATGTTTGGTACTTTGGAACCTCAGTAGCTTCAGATTAACATGAAGGCTCAAATATCCCAAAAAGCAGCCAGTAAAGGAGTTTTCTGAACCACAGCATCTGATATAAACCCTATTAGCTGGTCAGAACATGCAGTTAAACACTCTCTCTCCTTCCCAATCTCCAATAAGTCTGTAAGGTTCCTTCATGTGCTTGTTTCCTCTCTCACCATAGGTTCAGTTTTAGGCGGGGGTGCGACTCTAGGAGGAATTTTTGGTTTTAACCAGGCCCTTCGTCACCAGACCCCGGTAGAACTCCTGCAGGTACGTGTACACACACTTCCAATCCGGCTCGCGCATCTTCACCATGTCGTCCACGTCCAACAGCTGGGGACAGTCCACTAGTTTCCTGTACCCACCCGGCCGGGGAGAGGAAGGAAGGGAAGACCCAAACAGAGAGAAGAGGACAGGAAAGGCAGAGAATGAAGGACAGATAAAAAAAGAGACAGGAGGAACATGACAAGAGATAGCAGAAAAAGTGTGGGAAAGAGAGAAAGAGGAAAAACACAGATAAAGCAGTGAGCGGCCAGTGAAAAAGATTCAGGGTGAAATAAAACAGAGGGAGAGAGAAAGAAACACAAAAAGAAACAAAAACATTACATTCTCTGTGTTCACAAATACATCCATGAGTTGACATGCTTCATGAACATCACAGTACAAACAGTCTGTGACACATACATGACACGAAAAACAAAACGTCAAATGAGCGTCAGGTGATGCTCATTCAGCCTTTTTGTTTGTTGTTGTTTTTTTCTGTGCGCTACGACGTGAAAATGTTGACCATATCAATACGACTAGTGTAAACACGAGACACGATGAAAAAAACAACAAGAACTCTGCAAAAACACAGCTACAACCACATGGTGACTCTAAAAAACACACTGGTGCACAGGATGGTGTGTGTGTCGGAGTGCGTGTCCCAGATAACAGCAAACTCTTGGGAGGGTTCTGGGGGAAGTGAGTGGTAGTGCAACACAAAAGGTGGAAAGATGGGGGCTGTGGTTGGGTGACAGTCCAGTGCTGAGAGCATAAATCATTACTAGTTTATTCTACGAGGAGCATGTGAGCACACAGGTGGGTGGGTGGGGCGTCACAAGTGGTGTGATGCGAGAGGGATGACGAAGAGAAAAAGAAAAGAGAGGTAAAACAGGAAGAATATCCGAGAGCTCGTCCATTTTTTTTAACCTGTTGGTTATTTGGGAAGGGTTTGCTTGTGGGTCTCTGGTTTAGAGCAGATGGAGGATGTCACAGCAGTTACTCAGAGCAGAGGACAGATGGAGAGTGGAGGTTTAGAAGTTATTAGAGTAGTAATGGGCTCACTCAGCCTTGAGGGGGCTCGATACACCTGGGAGAGACGGAAAGTTATCACAGGAGCATCAGTCGAGGAGCTTCCACATACGGGTCCATCTCAAGCAGATGCTGAATTAAGTTGATCTTACAGAGAATTAAGAGAAGGACGGAAAAATCTGTACAACGCAAAGAAAGGGAAATGTGTTTGTTTGGTCTTGGGCAGCGCATAAACCCAACCTGGGCTGTTTGATTTGCTTTCTGTTTTCACTCCCAGACTACATATCTTCAAACCACAGAGGACAACTAGGACAGCAGCTGCATCTTCCATGGGTTTCTCCACATTCTCTCACCAAAACAAAGGTTGATCACAGCTGATGTGGTTTCTCCGACTGATTAGTGCACATGTTAGCACAAACATGTCCTCTGTGTTTACTCACTCTGCAGCGCTGAAGGCCACCTCAAAGTTTTGCCTGCGGTTGCTGGGGCTCAGCGAGTCGTAGTCAAAGGCATCGGGGAAGAAATTGTGCACCAGGGCACAGAATGCCATGCCGTTACTCCAGCTGGATGAAAAGTTCTGGATGTCCACATGCTGGGAGAAAAAGACAAACAGAACAGACATGGAGGCAGTGATAGATTACTGATGGAAAATTTCCCAAAGTGAGAAAACATCGTCCCAGCCCAGAATATCTCAGCTCAGGTTCAGCTACATTAAAGACGAGTACTAAACATGGAGGGTTGCTGTGGCCAGTTGGCTCACCTCATACGAGCGGGTCTTGGCACGACACCAGTCGAGCAGCATCTGCTTGATGGAGTTTGCATTGGGTACACCAAAGCTGGTGGAGCGCTGCACCTTGTTTACCTTGGCCACCGCCTGATTTCCAGGGCTAAAAGAAAAGTCAGTTTCGTGTTAATATTTACATGCTTTGACGTGCTCCTTTTCTTTCTTTGATAGCACTACCTCTGTGTTTATCCTTACCCGCCTCCTTCCTTCTCCAGCTTTTCTATCATGGCTTTGCGAGCCTGCATGGCAGACGTCTTTGGCAGCGTCTGAGCCCTCATCAGCTCCTTGCGCCTCTCTGCCTGCCGTCGCTCCACAGCAGCCAACCCGCTGCTGCCACTTCGAGATGATGTGTCATCCTCGCGATCAAACACACTGAGGCAGCGACATTTACAGCAAGTTAATTAAAGTGCAGGGATTTTATATTTTTCTGTAATTAACTGTGCTGATGCTTCACGACCCACCTGCCCACTTTTTTGCTTGTGTTAGAGGAGGAGGAGGAGGTGTAGCTGTATGATTTCGACTGAACTGTGCCTCCTGAAATGATAAACAAACACATAAGAATGAGACTGTTAATAAAACTGTAATTATCACTGTAATTAACTGAAATCCAAACATCAAAATATTGACTCACTGTCTGTTTTCGTCATATAACTGGCCTCGACAACAGTGCTGCGGGTTGATCTGCTCCCATCGTCTGAACACACACAAGCACACTTAAAATTAATTAAATGATATGAGACAGGATTAATTTTCTGGCTGAGCATTTTTATAAAGTCATTACATCTATTTTAGGGTTTACTTTTTATTGCTCATTGTGTTTTGCTACCCTATTTTCCTATTTTTACTCCCAAATGTGTTTCAGTTTTGTAGCTAAAAATTAGTTTTTTTGTGACTTGAAGTGGTTAAATACAAGCTTAAGGAAAGTTTAAAGACGGCTAAGAAAGGAAAAGGAAAAGAAAGAAAGTACCAGACTGGGCGAAGCGGTCTGTCTTGGTGACTTGGCTGAGGGTCGAGCCATCTGCCGACTTCTCCACCTTCCTCATCACCACCTCTCCGGCTCCGGCTCCGGCCCCAGCACGACCTTTCTGCGCTCGCTCTTCTCTCTGCTGCCGCAGCTCCTGCAGACGGGTCTCGCGCTCTTTCTCTCTCTGGTCTGAGGTGGAGGAGAAGGAAGGAGAGAGGACGTGGGGAAGGTAGAGAGATGATGTCAGTGGAAAAAGAGGAGGAGGAGGACAAGAGGTCCTAAACAAGCTGACAGCAGCTCATCTGACTGCCACAAAGATGGATTAAAACAGGGCTTCCAGATTTTGAGGCGGTACATTTCAGGATTCTTTCCACAGTACCGTAAAATTCCTCTGAACACACAAACACACACGCAGGTGGGAGGCTCACGGCTGAGCCAAAGCTGTCAAATTACGTGTCCTGGACAAACATCATACATCAAAGAGAGCAAACACACCCTGATCGTCCTCTGTGGAAGCCTGAACCAAACCCTGCAATGCCCAACTGATACCTGTAGTGCTATCTCTAGCTTTTACCGGGATGGGTACATGTATTTAAACATACTGTGCAGAGTTAATCTGAGACAATTATTCAGGACAGTCTTGGACCTGCTCGACGCCACTGACTGCACTGAACTTTTACAGTTTTTTTTCCAGTGTAGACTAAGATCTTAGAATCCAATTAAGCGGTTCAACTGTCAGCAGCTCAGAGCAACCAAGTGCCTAATGAAACCACACGGTGAGTGCTCACTGAAAAACAGAGAATATACTAAATGTGGCAGAGGTTTCCGTGACCACGTTCAACACTCCACATTAAAAAAATAACATAGGATTCATGCACATTAACAAAACTGTCAACATATCCTTCATCATCCACCACATCTGAGAGATTCAAAGTAGCAGTGGTCCGACAATGACAGGATGGTGCACACAGAGAGACAAACGCAGGCAAGTATCAATTATTAATGCACACTGCACACCACCTGTCCTACCTATTTCCTCTTGAGTACATCCCAGCATGGCCTCTGAGAAAAGAATTGTGTGGAAATTGCAAGTTTGTTTAAAAAGACTGAAAAGAAATGGGAATAAAAAACTATCCATGAGGTTTGATATTAATCAGGTAGCGTCTGATTTTGATGATTTGAAAGAAAACAGTAATCATGGAAAAATGTATGGAGTAAAATCTTTATGGTGGTTGGTGTAACA
This sequence comes from Chromis chromis, assembly GCA_900302755.1. Lineage (NCBI taxonomy): Eukaryota > Metazoa > Chordata > Actinopteri > Pomacentridae > Chromis > Chromis chromis. The sequence continues at coordinate 14,127 of OMNN01027918.1, forward strand.
GATGTCTGTATGCTGTTACCTCTCTTTTTCTTGCGAAGGTCTCTCATAGCTGCACGGATTATCTTCCTCTCTTCAAAGTCTTTTGACTCATCGAGCTGTGAAACGGAAACAATGAGAGGTCACTCCTTGGAAAAAAGCCAAAATGGTATGGCTCTATTTATGCATGCACTTCTAACATTAGCATTTCGCAGACACAATGCAGAGCTACAATTTTTTCCAAATGCTCGGACGGCTGGCAAGATTTAGTGTTGATAAACAATCGCTCTGCATGACTGAAGTCAAGTCAAAGTGGTGCTTTGAAATTCAAATCATCCATTATAACTTGGGTGTGAAGTACCATTTTGTCAAGGAGCTCTTCGTCCTCGATCGCGGCCAGCTGTTCGGCGGTCAGTTTTCCGGAGCAGTCAACGGGTTTGGCCTGAGTGCTGGAGCCGTTGGGGATGGCTGGGACGTGACACGCCACCGGGACTGACGAGGCAACAACAGGCTCCGTCTCCATCTGCACAAGACACAACAAACACAGCCATGAGCACACAGACATATGTATTCATTCATCCAATGGCAAAGACTTCTGAAATTTGTCTATACTCATTTTAGAAAGAAAACCTTAGTTGGATATTGCAGTTGGAGAGCTAAATGAGTACTCAGGCTCTAAGATTTGTACTTACTAAAGAAGAACAAGGGTTTAAAAAACATATTTCAGGCTGGCTGACATTCAGGACGCAATAAGCACTGGAGGATTTTGGTCAAACACACTGCAGCCATAATAGGCCTGAGTGTGAAGTTACCCGCCCTCTAATAATCTCTTTTCTGTACCAAGACTGCCCACTCACACTATCTCATAACTTCTTCCATCCCCTCTATTTTCCAGCGTTGCCAGAGAGAGTGACAGTAAGCACATGAGAGCAGGAGAAACCCTGCCAAGTTGCTGTTCACTTAGTTCATGGAGTGTGACTGACATATGGAGTGTCTTAATGATACCAAGCTGCTGCCAGCTGAGAGTTTATGTGACAGGAATGGTACACCGCTATCACTGCATGATGGGGACAATGCATTAAGAGACATAAATCTGAGGAAAAGCACCCAAAGCCGTCCTCTCTGGTATGTACACCACAGGAGGGTTGTGAGTGATGGAGCACGCTGAAGAAAAAACAGAGCACCATGAGAACGAACACAACATTATAGGTTGTTAAGTAAACCTGGCTGCGTACTGAGAGTTAATTTCATATGGTGCTGAATGCCTGTGGTGGACTATAGGCTCTATCTGCGGCTTCAGTGCTTTTGTTGTAAGACCCAGATATAGCTCAGACAGTTGGCCCCATCCCTGTCCACAGCTGCCCAGCCCTCCTCCCCGAAGGCCCCAGACAGACCAGGTCTCACCAGGGAGGGACGATGCCCAGCACAGCCGTGGGGCAGTGTGATCAAAGGTGGCCCCTGGGTTCTAGACTTTTCTGGACGCAGAGTTTTGACCCATGGGACGGGCTAGACTGAGACACACTTGACCGATGAAGAATGTTTGGGGACACAACACAGTCAGGCAATGACGGAGGGTGAGAAACTCCCAGATAACCTCGGAGCCTGAGTCATGCTTAACTGAGCCGTAGCATATCCTTAAGCATCTGAGTCACTGTGGCATAAAAAAAGCCCTTTTTGTTTACTATTTCGGTGATGAAAACTGTGATTCATTGCTTTGACCTGCAGTCTCCACCAGTAAAATCACGTACTGCACAAAGACAAAGGAAACACGGTCGGATAAGGTCACCTCTCATTATCACGTCTGTCTGCCAAAAGGATTAACAGTTAGGAGGAGTTATCCACCTTGATTGAAGTGGTTGATTGGCGGACCCAGCTGTCTTTGCAGGATTAGAGAGGAATATGAACTCTGGATGGTTGAATATCTGAAGATGATGCTTAATACTCAATATCCCCTCCGAATGTCACCGGGTTTGTTATGGGCTTTCAAGAGTACATAAAGCAAATGGGCCAAGAGATGAGAGCCAAATGGTTCTCCTGTCAAACATGAAACTGCATCGGTTATGTAACAGGAATGTACAGCCGTCAATCGCAATTAAAAGCTGTTCATATATGGTTCATCTCCTGGCCAACTGCATCTTTTCTACATGCTGTTCTCCGGCTCTCTTTCACTCATTTAATGTCTATTGTTGCTGCAACTTTCTAAATAAAATGGCAAAAAACTCTAAAAAAAAAAAAAGAAAAAGAAAAGCGAAAAACATTCAATGGATGATGTGAAGATGAAAAATTACAGGCCGGGCCACTGTTACTTTTAAAATGTTGCACATTGGAAGAGCATCCAATCAACACAACACTTAAAAGCAGACACACACACATAAATGTGAGCTAGAACACAATTAGAGACATGTGGTGTTACAGGACTGGAATACCTCCATGACAGACTGCAGTGAAGTCCTCCACATAAACACAATCTGTTAAAACTGACTGACAGCTGAGATGGACAGGCTTTTTTCAGTTGAAGCGACGACACAATGTGAGATTAAAACCGATGGAAAGCTTAGAGAGGTGAGCCGCAGGTCAACAAGGACATGAGTAGAACACAGAGTATCGCTGGCATGGCACGTAAAACTCATGGCCAGCTGATACACAGGTATTGTCAACACTGGAACAAAAGATGTTCCCAGCTTATGTGAATTAATAGGGGACCGTTAACAGAGAGCAGTACCGTGATGTTGTTGGGAGCAATGTTTGCCATCAGAGAGGGAGCAGAGAGGGAGCGGCGGCTTGCAAAGGTCGGGGGGTGAGGGACCGGTGAAGGCTCCGACTTCTGAGGTGTAGAAGATACAGAGTCCTGGGGGCATGATGTAGGTTCTTGGGGTTCACTTGACTGAGTTTGCTGAGGAGTGCTAGCTGATATATCCTGGGCTGCACTGGATGGAGAATCTTGAGGAGTACGAGATGAATCATCATGTGGTGCTTCAGCTGCAGTCTCCTGTTGTGTGCAGGGTGAAGTTTCATTGGGTGAAGCTTCACTGGATGAAGCTTTGGTTTCACATAGAATTGAACAGGAGCTCTCGATGATGTCAAGTTCCTGCAGTAATGGATCAGGTATCCCCATTAGCTGACACAAGGCCTCCACTTGTCTAACCATCTTTTCTTGCTGAATCCTCAGCCTCTGGTTTTCCTCCTGCAGCCTGGCAAGGGTCTCGGCCAGAGGAACCACCTGAGCTGTTGCCTCCTCCAGACGAGCATCCACTCGCTTCCCGAAGGCCTGCAGGTCACTGTGGATCTCCCCCACTGCACACCGCAAAGTTAACTCAAATTTCCTCTCCCCAAATTGTTCCTCCTCATCCTCAGCTTCCTCCTGAGCGAGTAAATCTCCGATAACCTCTTCCAGGCCGGACTCGGCACAAGCACTATCTGGGCTGCCCAAAGCCTCTGGAGCCTGTGAGGCTGGGAGGAAGTCCAGGTTCACTCCAGGCATGACCAGACAAACTTCACTCAGTGTAAAACTGACCAACGTCCTAAAACCTTCGGAGAACTTAAGTGTCACAAAAATTTAGGTTGAGGCGTCAGATGAGAAATCAGAATGCTGTGGTCTTTGTCTCTGTAGCAGCTGTCCTCTCTGTCAGAGAGCGTCCAAACCAATGCACGTTCTTTATACCCCCAGAAAATCTCCCCTCTTTACAGGCCACCAACCTGGCAGCCAATGAGCATGCAGGGAATCCTGTTTCCCAGGCAGCCCCCACCCACTTATTTCCAGGTGCCCTGAGCATGTATATTTATCTCCTACCCCGCCATTATTCCACTGAGCCAGTCTGTCCTGGGGCCCTGGTGGCGGTGAGAGAGGGGGAATGTTAGCAACAACAATTTAGAAAACTCACCCCTCCCACTCCAACTTTCCTTTTATTTAGCTCACGTCCTTCACACCTCGATTGGCAGGCAACAAGGGTTTAGATGTGGCTTGAGGCCTGGGCTGTGCTGAAAGACTTACACAGTAGTGTTTCACTCCTCTTAAAAGTGCTTTCTAACAAAATGTCCTGACTAATCAGGCCGCTTGTTTTGCATGACTGTGATTCAAGGCAGATCTCCAGAGGGAAGATCAGCCCATGAAGGACAAAGTGTTTAGGTGCATGACAAAACATGGTGGAAAACCTGTGAGGATGTCCCGTTCTCTATAACTCTGGGGAAGGATGTTGGGAAGGACATCACAACCCTTCCAAGATTTTGTTTTAGGCTTACTGACAAATCAGCAGCTGCTCATGTAGATGCCTCAAGTGCTTTGTGTTAAATTAAAGGTTCTCGAGGGGCGCTGACAGAAGTCTGTCCTGTTCTTCATACTCTTAGATGCTTAAGTATATCATTTAAATGCCTACTGCAAATTTCTTGCCACTTGTACTCGTACGTGAAGAGAAATCAGATGGTACTGTACATGCTGTACCTCTGAACACAGTTTGAATAGAAGGATAAGGCTTCACATGACCACATGTAATGAACAAATAATTATTGATGAGATGTGCAAACAGAATAGAAAGCTTCACTGTAAATGTCTGTATCTTATCAATTAAATACTGTGACTGTATAAAGAATATTTCTATTTATCTAAATACACAAAGTGCATCAGTCAAAACAGGTAAATGCAACTGCTCCCAGGAAGAATCGGACCACGAAGGAGAGTGGAGAGAAATGCCAACTGGCAGCAGGAAAAGTGGGTCAAGCCCTTTATCCACAATAATGTAAAGCAAAGTGAAGTAGAAAGACAAGGAGGACAACAAGACAACACTCTAAAGCATATAAACACTACAATTTTCTGCAAGCATGCTGTATTTCTGATTATTATGTATTTGAATGATGATGTTGTCACTCTTAGATGTGACGATGTGTGGCTATTGTGAGCCCTCTGCTGGCATTTACAGGAGTTTCCAAAAATAGTGTCTAAGTAAGTCTGAAAAAGAACCACAGAAATCACACTCAGTTCATCCAGACATCAGCTTTTTTCTCAAAACCTTTCTCCCAGGTTTGCACCCCGATCTGCAGACCAGGCTCAAACCTGTGACACATGTGAGCTGGTTGTGCAATCAGCATGTGTCATGGATCTACAGCATGTTAACAATGGGGTCTTTACCCCTTCTGTGTGACAATGGGACAATCTGTCACTGTCTGTGGGCCTGAGTGTCCATGTTCCTGCAGCAGTACTTAACCAGCGTGACCCAGAACTTGGCAGTAATCTCTGCGACTTCAGGAAAGACTGACCATCCTGTCATCACCCTGGTTATAAAGCTAAAGCATTATTTATATTTGTGTTCAAGGCCGAGCACAGCGGTCGGCATGGACAGACTGCTCAGATGAGCAGGAGCAGCTGTGATCTCTTGGAGCAGGAGGCATCAATAATAAACCGTCAGTCTCACCTGCCTGAAATTAACTTTCATCACTGTGCTGAAACACTACAAGCATTTTGACCTCGCCATTAACTGAATCTTAGTCTTACTTTTATTATAAATTATAAGAAGCCGCTTAATTGTTTGGAGATATTCTATTGATTCAATCATCTAAACCTTTCTCTCGTTGAAGATTCTGATTTTGAGGTGATCCACTGCAAAGCTCTATGTTATCAGCAAAAACATGTTTTATTGGAGTAAGGAAATAGTGGAGTTTGTGAAAGTTGAAGTCAGACCACCTAAGAGAAGCCTAGACCACCCAAACAGATCAGAGTTTCAGACGGGAACCACTGTGGTCAATTAACTACAACCAACAGCACTAAACAGGAAAAGCTTATTCAGACTCATGTTACACCGTGTGCTGCCTCGGTATCTGAATACTCTTCCTCACTAATGTGGAAAGAGTGGGCTGCTTTAGGATGATCCTCCTCTGACATGTCACCCTCTTTCTCACACACAAACCAGGGAAAGTCAGACAACAGGTGGACTCTGGATCCGCATGAATGTGATCCGGTTGATGCTAACCAACAGTGTCTGCCGTGGTTTTTACAATCTCATTAGCCAAGTCACTCAGGATCAGTCTTTGTATGGTAAAACTTGAGCGAATCTGGCAGAAGCAGCTGAAATAGCAGCTTATGCAAGTGATGAAAGTAGAGAAAGACTTAATGTCGCAGCCATGCGGTTTATCAATGAAGGGATTTATGTTGAGTCCAGACAATTATATTGCAGTTGTTTGTTTGACCGTGATAGAGACCCACAGTCTAGCGGTGCTGCATCTAGTCACGCCTGTTGGGTTAGATGCTGCAGCCAGTGTTAAGGCCTATTGTTAAACCCACAGTTATGAAACAGAGTTAGCACTGAAGATTGATGACTGATACATGAAGCAAGCTATAATCCACAGTGATGGTTGCTGCGGTAAACAATGAAAAGGTCCCAGTCCTATCAAGTAAAAAAATGCAGATATTTTAAAGCTGTTTCTTTAACTTCATGCTTAGAAACAATCCTGCACACTCAAAGACGTTACCTGCATGCTGTAATAGTGGGATCAGTCAAAAATAAACCCCATTGCCTGCAGTCTTTATCTTCTTCCTGCAAAATCTGCTTTTTATAAGAAAGTATTTTTGTTTATACCTGTCCTTGTGTTTGTGTGTCTCGACAAGGACCTAACTGATGGAGACAGCCTCATTCCAACACCTTAAATCCACCCTGCAGCCTCCTCCCAGCCCTAATTAACCACCTCCCCGATCCTATAACCAGATTACCGCAGAGGGGGGGAAATACACAGCCATTAAAAAGTAAACAGAACATCACGTCTTGTCTTGTCTCCCTCTAAATCCCCCTACTCTCCATTCTCGAGGACACTTCCTTTCATGGAGGAGCGAAGAGTTCAAGGAATGAGGCAAATGGGAGTTGAGATGTTCTTCCTAAGCTCAGAGGTCAGTGCGAGGTGGGAGGGGATTTGATTGCGCTCTTTGCTCATCCTGACAGCAGTCAAAAGTCTACTTTCAGCCAATCGGAGTGCACGAAGAGGTGCATCTTTAAGTTTTTGCCAAGAAAAGACCAAGTGATGAAGGACTTGTGTCAGCATGTGTTCTAAGGCAGCTGGGCAGTAAATGGTGCGGACGAAGACAGACAGGTGTGATTTAGGAAACATTTCCCAGATAAATCTCAGTGGGCAATGGCCTGCAGAGAGAAATCCAGGAATGCCCAGAACACCTCCCCTGCTCTCCCCTCTCTCCTTCACATACCCTACAAGGACAGATGTGACTGGCTACCCGCTCTGTGTTTGATAAACACTGCTCTTCCCTCCTCTCCCTTCTTTTCTCACACTCTGTCTGTCCTTCACTCTCTTGGCTCGCTCGCTTTTCAGGCCTTTATAGGTGATTGCTGTGACAAGGACGCAGCAAAAACACCAGAGGAATTCAATTAAGTCAGCTGCAGATGAAATAGAAGATAAAAACAAAGCACTAATCTTAAATTGGGAACGACTGGAAACCGATTTGTCATGTGTGTTTGATAAATTATGTCAAGTTTCTGCCGCGAGATGTTCCAAAAAATGATTTGTAATGCAGAATGTACCTTGATGGAGGGTCCAGAGGTGATACTGGATGAGGAGAGCTTGAAGGGTGTTGCTCTTAGACCCAGGGTCAACTCTGAAACAGACACAGGAAGGCAAAGATTTACATGAATTTCAAACATAAAACATGTATTTTAAGACCTTAAGTAGGGATGAATAAGAAGGAACCCCCAAAGGCCTAGAAAGGTGCTGTTGCCTATAAATATGTGCAGAATTGAGATGTGTGCATGGTCTTGCACTGCGATGGTGTTAGCCATTAATCAGTTACATAAGCTGCCACAGTGTCATAAACAACACAGACTCCTGTCTAATGACAAGTGAGCAAATTTAGATGACGCCACCTTTAACATAAACAACTTCCTTCATTGGCCTCCAAGAGCACACACACACACACACACACATGAAAGCTATATCATAAAACAGTGGATTGATGCACACCAGCGTACATTTAATAGCCTTTGTAGTGCTTTTGAGGGAAACCGGAGACACAATCTAAGGCCGACTTTACTCTCAGCAAGGCAGGCAGGTTCCCAAAAAAGGAGCCCAAAACTATTAAAGCAAATTGAGCCGAAAAGACGCCATGTGACCCTCATGATGGAGCCCAGTAAAGCTACCAGAATGTGGCCTGAGGGGGGGAGGGAGGGAGATTCGCTCCAAGAGGTGAAGAAGCTGGAAATGTGCAGGTCCATTTGGAGTTTTAAATAAACTGTTTGGGTTGTGGATCCTGGTTGCTGAGAAGAGCTGAAACTTAAGACATCTTGTTTGGACAGACTGTAACAGCAGCTGTAGCAGCCCCTGCCTCTGGAACAGATTGTTTCATGTTATAGGTGTTTTTGTTTTATGCATTTAATGGATCTCTGCCGGTACTGTTTGTACTATGACTATACACGGTGCTGAGTATGTACATGCCTTGATAGGAACATTGCTTGACTAGAAACCATGAACACTTACTACAAGCTCGTTACATATTTTAGTAACATTGAAAGTTGTTTTAATGAGATTCATTAATTTAAATACTTGTGGCTTGATACAGCTAATAGGACAATATTACAGGTGAGCACAACATTTCACCTGCAGCACAGTGACATTTTTATATTTTTTTCTTCAACCCACTAAGTTCACCACTTAAAAAAAAAAAGGAAAAACTTTCTGGCCCTTTTTTTTTTAACAATAAAAGTTATTGTCACAGGAGGCGCTGGTGGCCTAGAGTCCATTAACTGTTCCAATAGACTGGTTACCCCCCACCCAGAAATACTACTTCATTGTTTCATGTAAACTACAGGTGCTCACGGAGGTCTCGTATGAGTTATCGTTTCCTCACTTTTGACACAATACGTTTCAACTGTGTCCTACTACTGAACACAGCATACACTAAACTGTTGGAAGGAAGTATTCGAAACAGTGACACTGTTTGTTGTTATCCGACAATACAGAGAGACAGGAAACATGAGCGCAAGAGAAGGTACAAGGGTAACCGTCCACATTCAAACTGAGGATGCTGCAGCGTCTAGAACTGCAGTTCTCATCTCTTATCGGGCAAAGTGACCGCTTGGCAGGTTTCCCAGAAACATTTTTCTCATTCAAATGCACACTCGAATGAATGGTGCAAGTAAGTGTGCGTTGTTTTAGATAAAGAGGGGGCAGACAATATCTACAGAATATAACAAACAAAGCAATGTACTGTGTGGGCTTCACTGTGACAGTATTGCCATTCAGTTTGGCCTGTTGGTGCTTCCTTTGTCTGAATACGCTCTTGGCTGTTGACTTGTGACCTCAAACCCCCCTCCCTCCACATTGAGCAACACTCTATAACAAATACCCCTCAGTGCCACCATGCCATGTAATATTCTGCCCTAACATCCATGAGCTTTGTTTCTTTAGCCTCACAGAAACCCTTGTCATCATCCCACTTGTGACCGATTGCTGGGTTCTGGTCACTTCCCACAGTGATTCCAGTGTGACCCACAGGCTGCTATTAGCAAGAAAAGGCATACAGTGGCTACATCAAGATTCAGACCACCAGAAACACAATTTAAGTAGTACTAAAAAGCACAGTGTAAATAAACACTAGAACATATTGACCCATGTTAAACTGGTTGTTGACTGGGACAATTTAGTGCGCTACAACCTGATGCTGTCAGACAGATGCTCCTACCTTGTCTTTGCCCGAGAGCATTGTTGGTGAGGCGCGGGGTCATGGTGGTGATGGGTACGAGGTTGCCTCTGGGGGCTGATGTGGAGGACGTGGTGGTGGTGCGCCCATCCTTGATCTCAATGGTGAGGAAAGTCTTCATGTCCGGGTCTGCCTCTCCCTGGGTGACCTCTGTTCCAGCTGCTCTCCCTGGGGTCCTGTCTTCCTTTGAGTTAGTGGAGGCGTGCACATCTTTTTCAGCTGGATGCCTCGTCCCACCCATGAAGTTCTGCGATTGGCTGGCTGAGGACAGAGGTTTGTTGGCTACACCTCTCGGCTGAGGTGTGGCCTGACTCTGGGATGCAGCGGAGGTGATAGATGTGGAGTCCACACGAGGCCTGGCTGGCCTGTCTCCAGATGTGCTGAGGGATGCTGCTGTGTGTGTAAACAGCTCAGCAGCTCTGGAGAAATTTGTCTGGCCACTGCTGCTGGTCCCGTTCCTCAGGGGAGTTTTCTTTAAAGGTGGGATGCTTGGGCTCTGGGGTTCTGTGAACTTGCGCATTCGATCGCGAACAGAGTTGGTGCGGCTGAACTGTTCCAGTATAACATCTTTCTTCTCATATGCTGTCGAGACAAAATACAGGAGGGGAGTTGATATCACAGAAAAAAACACTAAATAGCTCAACACAGAAGAGACACAGAGCCCAGATCTGCTCCACTATTCAGCCTGAATTTAACACAGTTAAAGCCTCTTGCTCTTGTCATCTCCTCCTCCACCTCTAAAGCTCTCTACAAATCCCATTCCTCTCTTTCTAGGTTCTGTTCCAGCCCAGTTTTTTTTTTTTGCTTGACTTAACCTCCCCTGTGTTAAAGTCTTTCGGTTGCTATTTTTTGGACTTTTCAGGGCATGTTTCTTCCATTCGTGTTTTTTTTTTTTTTTTTTCTCAGATCGTTAATACTGTCAGATGAGACGATGTGTACAAAGCTCATGGAAAAAATACTCGTGAATAGAGGAGAAGATATCCACTGAGGTCATCCTAACAAAAACAAAAAAAAGATCAGCTGCTTAGGAGGGAAACCCACAATTTACATTACTGTGGACACAGGGAAGAGCACCATCTTGTATTCATAAAATGCCCTCCATCCTGTAAGTGCTCCGATATGGTCACTCCAATTCACATACAGAAGTCCTGCAGAATGTGAACCATCTGTTGTGCTATTATGAACTCTAAAAGTTTTTTTTTAAAGGCTTAAATGCCCATCACAGTTTTCTCAGGACCCAATTAATAAAGAGAAATGCAGAAAATCCTCACATTTGAGAAAGGAGAAATGACATCTGATGCTGATTAATTTGCTTTTGACTAATCACCACAGATTTATGAGGTTTGGACTAGTTTCTTACCAGAATCCTTTGCTTTTCCGTGAGTGAGGGACAAGTCGCTGTTAACAGTTATCTAAAACAAAGAATCATGACAGAACAATCAGTAGAAGAAGCAGATGAGATAAAGGGTTAATATGTAATGTGCCTGGACTGACAACCACAGACCTGCTATACTAAACAGCTCCACGTTTATGAGGGTAGCAGTGTACATTCACGAAGGGCTACGGTTTACATGGATGGCTGTGGTGACAGCACACACATACATACACAAAATCCTCATAAAAGAATCTACTGGTGGTGTTTTCATTACATAACATTTGTGTTTGGAGTGAAGCTGTGGGCCTCCGTTCTTTTTTTAGCAGCGGGGGCCACGATGGACCCCAGAGTGTTTACATTGCTCTCAGGAGACGGAGCATCGGCACATATTGCAGGGAACAATAAAAGAAGCCCGGGGCCAGCCTTAGGTAAACACATTTAGTGGAGCGACTCGATGGCGTCATTGGTGACCTGAGCTCCTATGATGGGAAACGTTGCTCAACAGTTTTACAGTCAGTGCAGAAGCAGAAGCTCTGTGTGTTTGTGGGATGAAGAGAGACAGAATCTCTGGCCTCTAAAGTCGTCAGTTCCTCTCTGACGCCAGGTGAGACTGACACTGAGGTGAAGCAGAGACAATCAGGTGCGCAGTTTGTTTGTGTAACCAAGTAACAAAAGCTAAACAGCAACTAACAGGAGCTCAGCTTGGTGTGTTTATGGATGCCGATGAGGCCTGTGTGTCACTAAAGAATGAAGTGTCCAGAGTTTCTTGTAATGGATAATGAGATGGAGAGAAAGAAAAGGAGAACTTGGACTGACGGTGCACTTGACTGTGGCTGTGCAGCTCAGCACCACACCCTAGTGGTGCAGTTATGATAATTGCTGTGTAATCCTCAAACTGTTAAGAGATACAGATGGATGACAAATTAAAAGAAAATTAAAACATAAAGTGTATTTTAAATCTCTAGAACAGCTACAGTGCACCGTAGACTCTAAAAGTTTCTGCAAAAATAGTAATTTCTTACCTTTGGTTGCAGATTTTTGTCCCTAAAGACATAGGAAAAGTGATTTAAGGAGCAGATATTCAGCTTAATTTCAGTTGGGCTTTAACTGTATGTCATTTGTCTGAGATGACTGGGAAGTTTTAGTCATTTTTATGCTCATCGATCCCATCAGTGACCCATCCTACCCTGTATGGAAGCTGCAATCATTAAGATTTTCGTTTAATTTGTCACCCATCTGTATATTCCACACACAAACACATCAGACATTCATCTGATACAAGGGCTGTATACTCCACCTTTTGTTTCTGGATGTCAGTTTTTCCCTTAGCACTGCCGTTGAGCAGCCCATTTGCAGGTTCTCTTCGAGATAAAACAGCCCCATCAGGCTGGTCCTGGTCAGTTGTCTGGTCCTGGTTAGACTCAGCCTGGATGCTGACTGGATCTTGGCTTCTGCTCTCGCTTTCTGAATCTGTGCTGTAAGTTGAGCCATTAGTGGCGACTTCCGTCTCCTCTGCTGGACCCCTCTCCTCAGAGGACATACTCGCACTCTGGTCAGATGTCACTGAGTCCGTCCGTTTCCTAGACAACAGGCCGATGCTGTCTGAAGCCCCAGAGCCGAGACGGGGTCTGACACATGAATCAGAGACATCTGAGCCCAGTCTCTGTCTCACGTAAGACTGGGAGCTGACGCTTCGCTCTGATGCCCCAGAGTCCAACCGACCACGCTGGGAGGAACTCTGGCTCTTGTCGGAGGCTCCAGAGTCCAGTCGGGCTCTAAAGGCTGAGCCCAGACTCTTCTCTGAGCCCACAGAATCCATATTGGATCTGGTCACACTGCGGTCTGAAGCTGAAGAGTCTGACCTTTGACGCTGAGACAGAACCAGGTCAGGCTCTGTGTTTACAGCGTCTCGCTGAGGCTGGATCAACAGTGGTCCGGAGCCATCATCCTTTACCAGCTGATCAAGAACCAACACCATGCCTGAGTTGGACCCTGTAACAGAAAACACAAATGAAAGATGAGGAATAAATGTCTTTTCTGATTTAGTAAAAACTGATTTTCATGTCACTTTGATGTTCTAAGAGAAAAGCAGCAAAAAAACTGAAGTGAAGAGGGAGTTTCTGTGTGCGAGCAAAGGAAACAGTAGGTGGTGAAGTTAAAGACTGAAATGATGTAAATGAAATACTTCCGCAGCTCTGAGGCCCCAAGAGAGGCCCGGCTAGAAAATATCAGTCAGGATCACAGAGAAGGCATGTGGAGACATGAGGGGATGTAGACATTTCCTCCAGACTGGCCTCAGTTCCTGAGCCAGATTGGTGAGATTGTGATGGTGGATGTGAGTAGAAGAAGAAGGAGAGCTTACAAGTGGAGAAAGGGAGCATGTGGCACAACCACAGGTGGTTAGCAGCTACAAGAGTCAGGGAGAAAATGGGGGTGAAGTAAAGACTAGAACAAACACTTCCCCTCCCCTCTGTCCTTCACTTCTCCTCTCTTCAGGAAACCACACTCCAAACAACACAGCAGTGCCCACATCCTCCCCGACCGATAGTTTCTACCTCTAGCACCCCATGGTGCTGCTATAGGAACGAATATCTGAGGTTGTGTACGCACCACAGATAAGGAAAACAGAGAAAACCAGTAGTGTATCCAGTTCCCACATCACTATGTACAAAGCGAGGCATGAAAACACTTCTGAATGACCTTAGTTTGCACCAACTTTACAACCAAATGGGGTTCACCAAATATGCGTGTCTGTCATTTACAAACCAAATCAAAGAGGGACTCCAGTCTGACCGGAGGCAGCCAGCAGCGTTTCTTTCAACTTTCAAGTAGACAGGATAAAGGGTGAACATTCACAGCCTCATTCAAAGCAGCTGATTTTTATTTATTCATTATTGCATAACACACCGCAAAAGGAGTCTTGGTAAACTATTCACAATCGGTCTGTAATTGTTTATTTATGTCGCACTTTTCAAACAACAACTTCACAAATTGCTTTAGACACGAGAAGATAAAAATAGCAGCAAGTTGTTGATTAAACAGAGCGGATGATTATGTAATTTGGTCTAAACAGAAAACGTGGTTATGATACCCAATTAGGACAATAAATTGCTGCAATTCTCACATGTGACACTGAACCGTCCACTACACAGCAGCGTCTATATCTAATTATGCACTCAACTCAAATTCAATTACTGGTCAGCTGCAGCTGAAGTGAGAGCCAAAACACTCTGCTTCTTCAGCAAACTCTCACATTATTGTTCACGTCTTTGCCGTTGGGAAGCCGTCGTATCTATTGTGTGGAGTTTTCTGGGAAAATCCCCCACTGCTGCTGCATAATGAGAGGCTTGCTTTTTTGCTTCAAAATAGCTACAAAAGCTGCAGTCTGCTGCCAGTCAATATATAGAGCACAAATAAAGGACAACCAAGAGTTTTATATAAAGGCTTTACAGTGAAGCAGCGACCCGATGAAAGACAATATTTGTCCTCGCTGCAAACTGGTCAACATGGGTTTTTCGATTTTGCCTCAGCTGCTCATGATCAGGGTTTAACATCACACCTCAGCTTGGCCTCAACAGGTTGAGCAGACTATCTTATCGTAGATACTAAAGGTGGCTTCTTAGTCATAAAGTCATCTTACAGAAAATTCTTACATTACTTTTCTGTTATGTTACCAGATAAATTAAAATTCTGCACTTTGCTGTAAAGACTAGATTCTGCAGCATTGCTAGTAACTCTGGGAACCTGCATTTGAGCTGCACAAAGTGGTGCTCTGACTCACAGTGATGACGCTAGCACACTGATGCTATACAGGTATAATGCTGAAAGTGTACTGTAGAGTTCTGGCTGATAGGTATAATTTTCCTATATTGTAATTTTTGGAGATACACCAAAAGATTAACAAAGTTATCATGTATTTAGAATGTCTGAGCAAAATTTCACACCAAATTCATCTTTTATGCAGAAATATTTCACAAAATATCACAAGTTTGAACTTCATTCTGTGCCACAGGAAACGTCAGAGGATCATCAAAGTCAGAGGCATTCATCTTCTGAAGACAGTGAATGTTTGCATAACCTCATCTCAGTCCTCAGATGTTGCTGAAACATTTCAGTGGGAAACAAAGCGGTGCACAGACTGAAAGACTCACAGCCGAGCCACTAGCACAGTTAAAAACAACACTGAAGCAACATCAGATGAGAGCGGTTGAGCAATTTGTTTCTACAATCCACACTGGGATTACAGCACTTCTGTGATATATCAATGAGTTGTTTGGTTCAGACCAAAGACTGACCTGGTATTTACGATAACACACAAGACGTACCTGGGTTATTGTGTGAAACTGTAATTAGTGTGTTAGTGCTACACTCCAACTAGAGCAAGTTTCTCTCTTTTGGGAACTTGAGGCACAAAGTACATTCCACGGAGAGTCTCTGAAAACATTTAATTTCCTAAATCATAGCCTTACCTGCTACAGTTTGAACTTGAACGCAGTACAGCTGGACACATGGTCATTGAGGTAAAGTATATAAATATAAGCTTCTTTTGTCTAAAAGGTAGAGGTACGCGTTTGTGCTACGTTCAAAGACCCAAAAAGCAGGCACGGATCCTCCAAGTTAATCTCTTATTTTCTGCCACTTTCGCTCTGCTGAAAAAACAACCGCCCCTTCAGGAACCACAGACCCAGCTGGGCTACACCGTCCTGTTGGTCCACAAAAGTCCCGTGTCTTTGTTGATTGGTAGCTACTTTAAAAGAGCTTTGCTTTTCCATGGTGGTCTTTTTTATTTATTTTTGGTTGATCCTAGTTTCACCCTGGCTTAAATTGTACGGCAGTGACAAATGCAGAACAGTGGGGAGTTTCTCCGCCACGTCAAGAAAGCCTTAGTTCTCTTCTGGTATCCGCTTTATTTAGCAGAGGTGTGGTTGTTGGGTTTCCCTCTGTTGCTTCCCATAACCCCACCATCAACCCCCGCTCCATGTGAAGGACACCGAGAGCCAAGCCCAGGGCAGACCAGGCCACACAGAATGACCGGCAGCCTCAGGACAAGCTCCAGTTACCCAAGCATGAGTTTAAATAAAAGATGAAAAACACTTTTTAGCCACAGGCGATCAAAATTAAATGTTGGTGCCCTTATGAAGAGTATTTAATACTTCGTTTTTAGTTTTTTTTTATTTTAATAGTTATTTTTTAAGTAGTTTTGCAGCAATATTCACTACTTGTCAATGATGCACATTTGTAAGTTTTACAAGCTGCTCATTGTTAGTGTTCCTGCTAAGTGAACGAAGCGCATTCATTCCCTCCTGAAGGCTTGCATTCATACGCCTTTATTGATGGTCGGACTAACAGAGCGGTTAATAAAATTACTTCACACTTAAGAAGCCAAAGTCATTAAGCCTATGGCGGCGAGTGACTCCAAACAGTTAATAAAGTTTGATGAAGGAGCTTAAAGAGCCCAAACTAATATGACCTCCTGACCGTCACCTCAGGAGAATGGCTCCTTTGGCCGACTGTATCAACAGGCACTGAACAGGAAAATGCATCAGGAGTCATGTATGCCGTCACAGGTACATGTAACAGAGGTGGTCAGTGTTGGTCTCAGGTTATTAGCGCTTACCTCAACTTGACCTTTAGGTGAATGTTTACAGAAATGCCAGTAGTGTGATATGATTAAATATGTGTGAGGGTGTGAATGCTGTTGCAAGTATGAACATGCAAACAAAACGCAGCCTTTTCAACAATGAAACAATGGCCCACTATTCTGAAGAGAAGTTGCATTCAGTCTGGTGCTGAAAGGGTGTTTCTTACCTATTCTCTGCAGCTCTCTGCTTTGTTGTGTCTGCTGGCTGCGCAACTCCTGGTTTTGAGATCTGATACGCTCACTGTGACTCTCTCGCTCGGTCTGCTGTAGAAAAAAACAAGAAAAGAAGAAGAAAAGAATCACAACAGCTCAGTGAACTTGAATGCAGCTACAGCGTTCTTTAATTTCTCAGGTCGTCAAATGCGTTCAGCCTGCCACTGCAACCTCTTTCCTCAGATCAGTGAAAACTTCAGCTCTATCGTCTGTCTGAGGTCAGCTGGTGATCACAATAGTCTTTTGTTGGAGGTCGAGGTCAAATACTCCAGCCATGATGAGCAACACACTTGGCCAGCTGGAAAAGTAAAGGTCTATTTTATTTTCCATTGTGTATGTCTGAGAGGGAGAGAGAGAGAGAGAGAGAGAGAGAGAGAGAGAGAGAGAGAGAGAGAGACAGAGACAGAGAGAGAGGCGCCCTGAAGGCCAAAAGAGCCAACGTATACATTCAGCACATGATTCAGAAGTGAGTTATAGGCTCTGCTTATAGGTAGCACCTGCAGCTTCAGATTACCTGCAGCCTGATCACATTCAGATGCAGGACTTTCTGTAGCACTCTGGTCGATGAGAGAGAAAAGACATAGAAAGTGGGAGATCTCAGGGGAGAGGCAGCAATACTTTGGCATATGGGGAGGAAATGGGAGAGGTGTGGAGGGAAGGACGGAGGGGGGGAAAGATGTAGATGCCAACACTACTGTTGGGCCTCTGGTGCCTGACCTTGAACTACTCCACAGGAGAATCAGCTTCACAAATAAGACTCCTCTGAGCACGTGCGCACACAATCACACACCATGTTTAAATCACATATTCTTAATCTGCAACAGTCTGAAGACCTGCAAACTTTACTATTAAAGGGCAAAAACTGCGGAGCTTCAGGTGTTAGGCATCATTCTGTGGTTCGTTTGAAATGATGAACTACCTCATAACACATCATCTCCTTAAAGGTGTTTGACAAAAGGCATGTAGGGTAAAAATAGTTCAACAAAAGGATGGGTGGATCCTGAAAAAACATACAAGACATGACCTTAAATACTGAAAATGTAATAGTTAGACCAGATTTACAGCGTGCTATTACTTCAAAACGCTTCTGAAAACACATTCAGGGTCCCTCAAGCAGGGAAAGAAAGCACACACACCCAATCACACACTGCAATCAGTTCACCATGTGTAAACAATGTTAACCTAGACAAGAGACTGACACAGTCGTCAGCAGCAACAGCAGCAGCGTGAATATCTTATAAATGACACTTTTGTGTTTTAAAAGGCTGTAATCAATGCAGTGTGTGATCAGAGAAGACAGACAGGTTGCAGGTTAAGGTGGTGACAAACCACAAAGGCTGCAGAGGTGAGAAAGGACTTAAGGCTTTCTGCTCTATTGACTGCGACCTTCCCCACCTTGAGCAGATTACAGGGCAGAGTGGCTCAATCACTGAAGAGAAAATGTAATCAGACACCGCTGCAGCTGGAATGACACAGGGTTGAGTCATGTGATTGAATTCATTGAATAATTTCAATAAAATGCTAAAAAATCAACCAGACGAGATCAATAAGTTTAAAAGGGAGTAAATGTGAAATCATAAAGATGTAAATCTACATAACAGGTGCTCCGATGTCACTTTTTCCAGCTTCTACTTTTTCCATATGGAGCAGCAAAAAAAAAAAGATTCTGGGGCATAAAAATGTCGTCTCAGCCTTTCAGGGCGAGAGTAAATGTTGCTGATACAGTCTGGCACACCACAGTGGAAGGAAAAAATTTAGTAGAATGCTCCTTTAAAGAGTCATTAAAGTGTCTGATGAGTTTCAAACTGTCGCCAACAACAACACCGCAGTGCAATAATGTGACAGGACACACAAAGGCCACTTCAGAGCGGAGTCAAAGAGTCACAGGGGGAGATAATTGTGTTTGAGCCATAAACACAATTAAAGAGAACGAGCCTTTCCTCACCCGCTCCCCTCACCCACTACTCCTGCGTCTACCAGGAGTCAGACAGACAGCCATCATTTCAAAGCTCCCACTAAACCACAGGGAACATATTTCTCACAGACAGTGAGGCAGAGAGAAAAAAAAGGGGGAGATATAGTGGAACTGGAGAAAGGAGACCAGAGTGCCGGACCTGCTGCCAGCCACCATGCTGTCATTAGCGGCTTCCCTCTGGTCCCAGCAGTGAGGACCTGACGGAGTGGAACCAACACCGACACCATGAACCGCCGTTCAGCCCATCTGGCCTGTTTGTGTCAGACTATAATTGCAAAATCTCCAAACAACAAAAACAACTGTCCTCTCTCTCGTGACCACAGCGAGGCGTGGACCATCTGGACTCCTCTGAACTCTCAACTCCACACACACAAAAAAACAATGAAGCAGAGAATGAAACACCTCCTTCAGCAGCCGGGTTCAGACAATCGCTGCTCCAAGTTTTCCATGAACGTTAAATCCATCACATAGCTGGTGAGGTCAGACCATTTGAGGGTCTTCCATGCCTCCACGTGGAAGAAGAAACCTGGCGGCTCACTTTCCATTACTGCAGCCTGAGGAACCACACACTCGGCTCACCTCCAATAACCGAAATACAGTAGCTGGAATGAAGTAGCAATCATCCCCATATCACACACACACACACACTCGGTCTGCAGTGAGGAAACCCACAGAGGTCTTCAGCCCGGAGTCTCACTACCATTTTTACTTACTGCAAATCATCACGTGCCAATCTAAGTTTAGTTTATGGTCTTTCTTGTTTTTTTTAAATGGTCCCATTGTGCTTTTTCTTCCTAAAGCACACTTTCTCAATTCCTCTCTAAAAGTCCACTAAACCCTCTGTATTGCAAATGCAGGGCCCAGTTTTAGACAGTTAAGCTGCTCTTTCCTCAGGTCTCTTCTTGCAACATGTTTATGATGAGCTCCAGTGAACAAACAACAGGACTCTGTCTGGAGCTCCCAGCAGCCTACCTGAGCTCCGCCGACGCACCTCATGCAAACGCTTGCAGGACTAAATCAATAAATACATTTTAAATGGAAGCATTGATTACTAAAGTTTTGTTTTCAGCTCGTTATAAAAATACTTATTGCATTACTCACACACACATCAATGAATTTGATGTCATGCATCATAAATCAAGCTATATAACCTGTCAGCTACAATAAAAAGTGACCTAACTCAGTCATAAACCATTAAATACACAAACCTGAAATGTCAACACAGAGGCAGGCACATCCCATTCTCCAAACACAGGCTGATGACTTTTAAATTACTTTTCAGCTAAAACAATAATAATAATAATAAAAGAAAGTCAGAGGAGCATTTTGGTCTGTGACACACAGCAGCAGGAAAATCAGAGTGACATTTACCTTCTCTTCCCTGGACTCACTGCCTCCTTCTCTCTCTCTCTCTCTGAGCTGTAACCCTCTTGGAGTCGGGACGTCCGCTATTCTGCCGCTCTGCTCCCTCAGCCACATCATACACACTCACACACAAACATTTACACCACCACAAACACCACACACACTCACACACACACATATAATACCAACAAGCCACTCCCTTGACTTCCCCTCCCTCCCATTCTGTCTCCAGAGGGATCTGACCCCCACCACACTCACACAAACACACACACTTTCCTCACAGGTTAATGGGTTGCCTGGTTGACACATTAACTTCTGACACACTCTGCCTTTGTTTTGACCCCTTTTTATGCTCATATATTCCTCGAAACAATAAGATAATTTAACATTAAAGTACTTTAATTGGATTATTTAATATTTCGTGCTTTTATATGTTACAATAATAAATAAAGATCCTATTTTTAGATTTTTTTTCTGCTACATACATATAATTAGAGTTTTTTACAAGCTGTTACAACAGGAGTTTCTTCCAAATGAGCAAAAGGAAACTTTAACGGTACCTCAGCTCCGATCCCTGAATGTCAACTATTCCCATTACAAACATTAACTTCTAAATAAGATTGAATTCACGACTACAGATGAACAGCCACATTAATCCACTAATTAAACACGCACTTTCCTTTTCGTCACACGGGCTCCTGACTCGGTATTTGTTTCAAACTGCTACCATTGGACACATGTTGAATATTGCGTGTGCCTGCATACATCTGGCTGCTGTGGAGAGCCTATCTTGGACCACCATCTTCCACAGCACAATTGCAAACAGCTCAAAGAGATCCGATGCTGTGATGTGAGTGGAAGGAGTCCTGCTGCTGCTGGTTGGATGTTGTTTTTGGCCACGTCCCCATTCCAGCGCAGACCAGACTGCTGGGTCACAGCTGGTGGGCTGCCTCTCCAAAACTCACCACCTCACCGTGATCCTCGCCATCAATACCTCCCACCCACCCCACCATCCATCACGCCACCGCTGACTCACGACCCCGCCGCCGTACCGTTCAGCTGTCCTCCAGGAAGTGAGGTAAAAAGGCTTGAATGTGAGAGCATCCTGTTACGTCAGCATGCTATCATTGCTTCCTATCAGAGGAGAATACACACACAAACACAAAGGAATGCATGCAAGCAAAGCAAGGGCCACAACAGACAATGGGACTGATACCCACTGATGCCTTTCATTTCTCCCCCTTGATATCGCCGTGTTGGGAAAAATGGGTGCTTTCAAATGAACCAGCAGAACTCTGATAATGTGACTGATTGTATTTTCCTTTAAAGTGCAGATCGAGGAGGTGCTCACGTCACCCAGAGGCTTAGTTTTAAGAGCAGTGACCGCGTACAGCTTTGTTTTTCTTCCACAGAAATCCCATCGTCTGGAAACAGAGCATTCATCAAAAACTGTGATCAAAACCAGCAGATAAGATAAAATCTGGCCCCGAGAAAGCACTCCCAAACAAATAGGCCTCACGTCTTCACATCTCAAGACTCTGCCACTAGAGGGCGGGTCAGCTGAGAGAGACATCTGAGTCAATGAGGAAGGATTCACACATATTTTGAAACACTTGATTCTTCTGATAGTATGAAAAGCTGTACAGTTACATGTGTGTAAACTTGACAGAAACAATTTACTGCCTTCACTTAACACCAGAGTAAATTTTTATCTTTCTGTTCATACTTGGCCAAAACTGAATGACGATCCAAAAAACAAAACACATTCCTAACTCCGTGGCAGCTGAGGCATGTGTTTTGTGTGTGTGTGTGTGTGGTGCAGCCACATTCACGACCCAGTGTGTGTGACTCAAGTCACAATGCTTGTTGTTGTTGTTTGCTGCATTCTTCATTGCGGCAGCAAGGAAACCTCAGTGGTCGCCGTTGCCATGCAGACAAGCTCAGCACCCGCAAATTGGCCTGCGCTTGGTTCATTTTTCTAAATGGTAGCTGACATGAGCGCGTATTAGATCAGGGACAGTTTATCCATCAGTTGTAATGGTGATGTTCAGACTCTATCAGGGGAAAGCTGTGACATTCATAATCATTTCAGTTCTCACAACCCGACACTAATCGCTCCATTAACTCTGCTGTACTCACCACAGTTCCCATGCTGCTCTGGGGCTCCACATTCTCAGGCTCCAGGCAGCGACCAGAAGCTTTACCCAGATCCACAGTCCCTGAAAGCACACACACACAGCAATAATACTCAGGCAATATGTACAGTGAAGTAGGCGACTCATTATCCCATCTGATGTTCACCTTCTGCTCATGTGTGAAATTAGAAGAAGAGCAAACACAGATGGGACACAAGCTGAGGAGCCAGAAAACCAGATTATCTGAGGTGTCCTGATGTGGCCTCGGCTGGAGGTTGGTCATTCTTTGTTGGAGTCCTGCAGAATGACAGGGGCCTCACACAGACCAGACAGCGCTAAGGAATGACAGGAATCCATTATCTGATCCTGCATCATAGGTAGATATGCCATAGTATGGCAACAGACCGATAGACACACGCACATCATGGCCACCACACTGATAACATAAATGTACTTTCCCTTTCGAGTTTACAATAAAACGGTAGTTGGAATTTTTCTACCTTTAATTTTAGTGCCCTCATCAGGCCAAACAGTGTCAGTACTTGATATCGAAACACACCATCCTGCTGAGTTTAATCAGGGTTTGTTAGTGTGTTAATGGCCAAATCAGAACTATAATAATGTCTTGAGTTCTATGGATTTTTTTATTAGTGTCGTTATTAAATATATGTATGTTGCAACGGATCACAGGCATTTAACTCGATCATGTCCTTTGGATTACTGACATTTCGACCTTTATAGTAGGCCACCAAATTAATTAATTTAGCTGTTTAATCAACTGAATCCCAAAACCTGATAGTGGGTTTGGAAGGCAGGACATCTTTAAAACATAAATCATTGAAATGACACCTTTTATAAGAGACAGAAACTATAATAACAACTCCACAGATAGATTTTAACTTTCCAATGGTTCTTGAACTAATCACGTGTCACGTCTCATTACGTCTGGAAAATTAATCAAATCTAAGCTTCAAATCATGATATTTCATCAAAATCGCTTTGCCCAAAATAAACCGTATGCACTAACCAGATTCTGTAAAAAACTAAAAATTCTACACTTCCTCACACAACCGTGAAGCCATGAGTGACTGAGCTGTGACCAACAGTCACCTGACAAATATTCAACGACTTTTCAGCTGAGCTGGGCTGAACTGCAGGCTGTGTTTACACAGAGCAGAAATATGGAAACATATAAAAAATGTAAGTGGTAAAATATCTATGTACCTATGTAAAGCCACCATTTTTTCCAGTATTGATTACACCGGTGGACGCTAGAACTTTGTATTGATAACACCGGTGTACGCTAGAACTTTGTACATGCTCATTCTACTTGCTCTTTTAACCACTGCTAAATAAGTAATCAAATAAATTCTACTTTATTTTAGTCTTTAGATTTATGGCATTGTAACTGTGTTGCACTGCACAAGAATTTTTTGAGTTCCCTCAACTTCGAGCCATGGCCATATATATAGTGTAAAATGAGCCCACATTGAGTACAAATGTAACAGGAACAAAAAATGCCTAGAAACCACTGGGGGTTGGAGGGTTAAGATGCCATATTACAGTAAAAAAAAAAAAGCATCAACACAACCTGATTTGTCATAATGACACAAGTAGTGTCTGTCACCGTTTAAAAACATTCCTCAGAATTAGCACAAGCAGTAAACTTTATCTGGGAAATATGTTGAGGATTTGACAGACATATCCCAACCCACCTTGCTGCTGTTCATCTCGGATTTGTCGGATGGTTGCTCGGATCATCTTTCTCTCTTCGTACTCGTTGGCTGCACGGAGCTACGAGCAAACATACACAAAAGCTCAGTGCACCCATGACACAGCGTTACCCTAATTAATGGTTTATTTTTCTGTTAATATTCACCATCTTCGTGAGCTCATCAATGTCCCGGATTGATTGCAGTTTTTGTGAGAGAATGTCCAAGTTGTTGCTCGATTCAGACCTGACAGAGAGAGACAGACAGTAAAGTGGAGGACATTTTAACAGACCATCAACTAGTGCCCACTCTGCATGAGACAAACTAGAAATGCTAATCTTCTGAAATATCAAATTATAAAACTTAGGCCTCACTGACTCTAATCTGAGCAGTCAACGGCAGAAAAAGACAATTTATAGATAACACAGTTTTCTTGGCCTGGAGAAAACCCAGAGCAAACACTCCCAAATCGAGAGTGGAAGAAGTGATACTCTGGCGTAACAGATTTGAGCGCAATGGCACAAACTGTTAGAAAAAGGCTGCTCTCATCCTCGCTTTTTCATCTTCATCTTTCTCCATTTCACCGCTTGCTTTAATGTTGGTTTCTATTACTCATACGCTCCTCCACTTCTCTCATTATCCCCGCTTTTCTACGGCCGTTGGTATTAAAGGATGTGTGGCACGTTGGAGTGGAATATTTCACATTCCACCATTAGGAGGCACGGGATAATGCAACTTTCAGATGGGTTTGGTGTGTGTGTGTTTTAACACGTGCATATGTGCATGCATGTGCGACGGTAGGTATGCTTTCTTTAGCAGCTTCAATGAGGCACCTCCTTTGTTTTTGTAACCCAAGTCATCTGAGAGCAGCGGTGAATGGAAATGATTAGGCGCTGCCACTGGTCTTATTAGTGACAAAGAAAGAGAGCAGCAGCAGAAAGCCGGGTGTCCTCTTCACATCAAATGATGTTAAATCTTTGCTTTGCTACAGACCAGATGCTGTGATTGGGCTACAGCCTTGAATTTACCCCGCGTACCCCAAAACCTGCTGGTGGGTTTGACAGGCATGTTAGTTTTAATAAAATAATTCCAAAATCACACCATTTATCAGAGCCAAAACTGTAGAAACAGAAAGAATCCTTGAATTTTTATATTTCTGATGGTCCTTGAACTAATGAAGTGGTTCTGTCAGGAAAAATTGCTTATTTCTGGGATATTTCATCAAAATTACTTTATTTTACATGTCACATTTTCAAAAATAAACATAAACAAAACTGGTGGCTCTAACCAGATTGTGTAAAAGACCAAAAAAATACTGCACTCCTCGGCACAACCAGGAAGTTATTAGTGACTCAGCTGCGACCGACAGTCACGTAACAAAAATTCAGGGACTTAAAATGTAACTAGTTAAATATGCCAGTCAGTGTTGGTAACAACTGTATGCACTTAATTTTTTCTTATAGCATCAGAACTGAGTCATTCTGCAGACATTTTTGAGTTCTTCCTACTTCTATCCATGGTTGTGCTCTTTCTAGAGGTGCAGGACTTTATATTGCAGTGAAAAATGAGCCCACAGTGAGTGAAAATGTGACAGGAGCAAAAGAGTTCAAGGGTTAAATTACCCCCCTGTAAAGGGACTCAGGGTAACCTGTTTTGCAGAGCTCAAGATTTTTACCCCAGTTGATTTCTATTGTTTGCTGGCTCTGTTTGAGTGTAAGTGTGTAGAACTAAATGTGCATTTGTTAAGTGAGTTGTGCTCATATATATTCTCTCATCTTATAGGTTAAAATCTGCCAAATTGTGGCTATCCAGTTTAAAGGCTGCAGTTTGGCTTGATTGGGCAAATTGCATGATTTCTTTAATGAGCAAAGCAACTCCAGAAAAAGTTCAGTTCTGTTAAGTAAGTAGTTAGCAAATTCATCAGCAATAGCCTGCAGTGATGTGCCAAATTACATAAATCAACCATTACAAATAAACAGCATTGCTAAAAATCTGTGCAATCGTCCAAACCTTGTGAAAATGCGAATAATTACAGTGTTTACAGGAACAAAAAATAATCTTATCTTCAGGCCTGTTTGTCCGGTCTCTCATTTAGTTTGCCAGCAAAAACACGTTTATTGACAA
Organism: Chromis chromis; assembly: GCA_900302755.1. Lineage (NCBI taxonomy): Eukaryota > Metazoa > Chordata > Actinopteri > Pomacentridae > Chromis > Chromis chromis. The sequence continues at coordinate 40,328 of OMNN01027918.1, forward strand.
AATGGCAGAGGCAGTGTAGCATTACAGCTAAGCGATCAGTTTATCCACATTCCTCTGCTGAAAGACAACTGCTATGATCTTATTTACTGAAATGGAAAACACAGAGAACTCTATATGGAAAATACAAATAAATAATTTAATGAAAAATACTTCAGTGTGACTGTCGCAAGCTGAAGGCTTCTCAAAGTGAAAGTATTTGTTGTAAAATAAGCACACATGATGGAAATTGGAAAATTGACTGTGGTTGCAGTTTTCTGTCCCCGATGATTTCCTGACTTGACTTTTTCCAGACTTTTCCCACTGGAGTTGAAGAATGTTGCATCTGGGTTTGTGAGTGTTTTCTCAGCATCTCCAGTTCACCTGGTCGGCTACACTTTGTCATTAGGACAGATCTGTATGTGTGTGTGTGTGTGTGTGTGTGTGTGTGTGTGTGTGTGTGTGTGTGTGTGTGGTCTCACCTGTGCTGGTTCTCCTTGTCCTCCTGCTGATTGAGGCGTGTGGGTCGAAATCTCTTGCTGGCCAGAGCGGCCTCCATGTCCTCGATCTCCCTCCTCCTTAACTCCCGGATGGCTGAACGGATGAGGCGTCTCTCGTCCAGGTCTACAGTTCCATCGAGCTACACCATAAAAACACAAACAGGGCCATGAAGATGAGGGTTAAAAGTGCACCATCACGCAGGATGACAAACATTTGGCTTACAAAAATTTGTCACTTGTCGCTCTTATATTTGCATCTTTGAGTGAATGCACCACAGACGGTCACGTGAGGAAATGGAGACACAGTTACATAAGAATCTGCAGCTAAAAGGCCTCTTCTCAGTGTAAGTACAGGGCGGTGTGTAAGTCTAACTGCAGGGTCAAAGCACTGTCAAGCACAAGTCGCAGCCTTGACTTCTGACTGCTGCCGTCTCTTGCCTTCTGTAATTAACTGTTGTTTACAAGAACATGCAGACTTTCAGCCAGTCGAACACACAGATGTCCATCCAGAGACAGACCGTCTTAAAACGTTCAAAGGAACTTAGTTTGTGATGCCTACTTATGTCAACCACAGTCACAGCAGATGAGTAATAAATGTCAGAAGCGCTCAGGTGTGTGACGTCCAGACAGCATCCCACTAAGGATCCCGTGTGGCTCAGAGCTACAGGGTCAGCAGGGCCGACGGGCGGCTTATAGATTAGTGATGACAAGCGATCCGAGCTCACTAATGTGAGCAGACAGGAGCACCTGAGCGAGGAGCGGCAGGTACGACAACAGTTGGTGCTTGGCTTTAAGAAAGAAGTTTGCAGAACACTCTAGGTCAACAAATTAGTCAGACATCTTCCTCTTCCTAGTTGAACAGTAACCAGGATGCAGGAGAGACTCAGATGTTGAGGCTGCTCCACTTAAGGCACTCATTGAGCCATTTCATCGCTCGGAGTGACGATAAGTTAAAAGGTTTTCGAGCCACAGAGGAGTAATTAAGGCGTGTAAGTGTGTGTATAAGAGCACACCTGCAGACAGACACAGCACCTCGACAAGCTGCATGCTTTCATGTTAGCGACAGCCCTGAGCACGGGAGGGAAGAGGGAGCCCTCTCCTGTCATACAGGAGATGGATCTCTCTCTTTGGGTCGACAGCGGGAACCTGTCAACACATGCAGAGATGAGCAGCTCCTCCGGCAGGCTTTTCTTAAAAACCTCACGCTCAAGCACACTCCTTAAGGTTTCCTGCTGCACCAGTTAAAACCTGCAGAGTTGAAACACAAACCTCTGCGCGCCTTCAGCTAAAAGGGAGCTGGATGTGGTTGTTAAGCTAAAGCCGTACATGCTGATGGACTGAAAAAAAGGGGGTTGCTGCGCCTCACTGCTGGGCCGGGAGGATGACGAGGAGGAGGAGGAGGGTCGTCTCACTAGAGATGAAGAGGGATGGTGGTTTTGAGGTCTCGCTGTGGTTTGACAAAATATGCAGCCCGAGCTGCACTAGCTCAGAGGGGCTCTTCTATATACTGTAATTTGTGGAAATTTAAAGTGCTGAGCTGACTGAAAGAAAAAAGAGGCAGGAGGAAAAAGCGCTCAGAAGCAGCAGGGAGAAAAAATATGAGAAAGGAGGAGAAGGACAAGAGGTTAGAGTGAAGCGTTTAACAGAGATATAGTATGACAAAGTGAAAAAGAGAAAAATGAAAGGGAGGCTAGACTTGGGTATGCCTAAAAATGGGCAGATGAGAGCTGGGTGGGAAAGGGCCAGGCCTCGCACAGGTCATTCCTCACATTCCTGCTGACTCACAAGGAAAAAAAAGACGGTCGTGAAATCGGCCAATCAGGAACTGGGGTTTGGGTCCAGTCCAGCAGTGAGATGATACGATGACCGGGAGCAACAGTGGCGGGTTCTTGATAGTGAAACAGGAAAATAATGGGAGGAAATGAGAGCACATTTGCACTATTTTTTTTTTTAAATCGCTGGCCAGTGTCTTTTTCACACACACAGACACACAAACCAAACAGTGGAGGCGGCCTGCTGTTACCACACTGTCAAGCTGATGGCTGAAAGAATGTCATGATGTGACTGTACAGCCAGTTCTCTTGCTGCCAAGTTTTAGGACTGACTGATTTATTTGTTCATTATTGAGATATAACAGAACAGCCTCAAGCTGGGCCTCCACTCAAGAACGTCTGCTTAGCATTTTCATAACAGGCTGCATTTTTGGCTCATGAACTGCGCATATCAGTTTAAATATAAAGTCAAAATCACATGAAAATGTTCTATAGAGAAATAAAAACAAAAAAAAAGGACAGCTCCTAAACTCGGAGCATGTGACGGGCCACAGAACTGTCCGAATCGGTTAAAGTAATCTTTTCAAGTATAAGCACAGTGAAGGGAATTAAAGTCATGATGTGATGATAAGAGATGAAAAACAATCCCTCCATGTTCACGTCAGCACTTTGACTTGACTCACTCAAACAACACGACTTCAAACAGCAGCATCTGACAATTGCAAGGGCTTTTAAATGAACCAATCAGCTGGCAGATGCAGCACGTTGAGTCTGTTTGGATTGGTTGCAACATTTACACGTTGGATTCAAACAGTCAACCCAGCTGGCACAACGCCAGCAGCCGTAACTGACTTTCCCTTTAGGTATCTGAAAAGAGGAAAATAAAAGTCAACCAATAACTTCCCTGCACAGGAAAGTAATAGGTGGGCGTAGCTCCAAGCAAATAAAACACACCTTAAACCTGGTCGGCTGCCAAACAAAACAGAATGACCGTTAAAGAACCAGAGACGGAAACAGTCCAGTTGACCACATGACAGTGGCCTGAACAGAGAGCCGGTTGTGTCAAAACAGGGGAGAAAGGAAAGAAAAAAAAAAAAAAATCAATCCAGTTACACAGTGACAGCACATTACGCCACTGACCGTCCCCAAAGGCATTTTTCAAAACCAGACCACAGACCTCTGGGTAACCAGCTGTCAGTGTGGCTCCAAACAACAACATGATTGTGACCCAGAGAGCAGCGTTACACCCAGACAGAAAGCTCTGCTTGTGCTGCCAACAGACGTATGAGTCAGAAATCACACGGAGCAAACAGGTCACACTCACACAATATGTTTTACAGAGAAAAAGAGGCAGCCGTGAAGACGTCACCAAGCTGTCAGCACCTTTTACAGTGGTGGTACGGCGTGTTACCGTCACCTGGCCTCGGGAAGCTGCCGGCACACCTGTCTAGCCTCGACAGAGTCACCTGAGTCAGTGATGAAACAGGATGGAGGAGGTGGATATGGCTGAGAGGATGAAGAGAAAGAGTCCTGCAGAAACTGGGGCAACTGCTTAAATTCAAAGCTTACAGACGGATATTACCAAGTCTCTGTATTCAAATAAAGACACTGACTCACTGATATGCTGTAAACATTAAATGATTTGTCAGGAATGATACTGACGTGAGGAACAAGAAGCAAAAAAATGTTTCACAAGTAGGCTTGCTAAGGCTTGTAGAGTGAGTTGCTTTGAGTCACGTCCTGCCAAGCAGCAGCTTTCTATGAAGTAAAAACCTCAAAACCTCCAAAGACATTCGACTGAAGCAGCTCAATCAATCATGGCCAATTAGAGAGCGCTCACGGTTTACCAGTAATCCCCACCAGCTGGTGACACACTTCCCGAGGACAGAAACACCCTCGATTTTGCAGCACATGAGAGAAACAGATTTAAAATCAGATTTTAAGTTTGGGAGGTTGGTTTAAAATAGAATCAGAAGCGGGAGCTCAAGGTTGTTCAGGTCGTCAAAATATACTGAGCTGCTATTATGAGGGTCTGCAGTCATAGCTACCTGTGGGAGCAGCGCTTAAACAGGATTAAGTCAGAACTGTGGAAGTGAAAAGAGACAGACCACTCAGCTAAATGACTGTGGAAATAGAAGGCAAACAGTGTACAAGTTCAGATTTGTCCTAATTCTGCTCCCTTCCTTTTTTTCATAGGATGACGGCGCATTACCTGGAGCCGCTATAGTGTCCGAATCTCTGGACATTTTTTAGCAACTGCACCATGAATTAATGGTAATAAACCACTTATGATATCCGATCTCTGTCTTTAAGTCTCTATAAACTGGGCTGGATGGTAAGACATGTTGGTCTGCATTAGATCTGCAGCTAATAATTATTTTCAATGTTGATTAACTATTTTCTCGATTGATCAATTAGTTGTTTACTCTAAAACAAATGGTGAAAAATTTCAATCATCGTTTTCCAAAGGCCAAGATGACGTCCAGAAATGTCTTGTTTTGTCCACAACCCAAAGTTATTCAGTTCACTGTCATAGAGAAATAACAAAACCAGAAAATATTCAAATTCAAGGGTCTGGAAACAGAGAATTTTGACTTTTGTTTTTCTTAAATGTACTCAAATCGATTCATGGATTATCTAAATAAAATGGTTGACTACCAATTGATTAATCGTTGCAGTTCTAGTATACATGTCATTAGGACAGGTTATACTAAAGTACATGCTTTCTTGGTACCAATTGAAATTAGTCCAGTCAGTTTTGTAGTTCCGTTTAATTATTTTTTTATCAAATATTTTGGGATTTAAATCCTACTTTTGCCTGTATTGTCATCATTTGTATTTTTTTGTGTGTATTTAGGTGACTTTTGAGAAGTTTGGCTTCATTTGTTGACTGAAAAATACAAGAATAAACAGTTCACGTATTAAGACTAAAACTCAGATTTTACAAATTGCGTCTCTTTCTAGTTGTGCTGTGTGCTGCGTTTCTCAAAGGTCAGGTCAAACATCACAGCTTGGTGTACGGAGGACATCTACCTTCACCCTCCCACCCCCGTCTGGGAGCACAGTGACCCCTCAGGCCGAGCTTTGACCTTTTGACTCCCTGTGGACGTACATGTGCTCGTCTCATTTGCTGTTTTTGTACTTAACACTTTCTACTTTGTGACGTGCCGATCCTGACACGAGGGAGTATGTATACTTTCTGCAAGAAATATGTATACGCGCGTGTGCATCCACGTGCATGGACCTGACTGAGAGGTGGGGGGTTCTGTGTTTCTGTGCACGAGCTGAGGCCTACAGTAATAATTTCCAGAGGAGGCTGAGGTTAGAGTGCAGCCAGGCAGCAGATCGGATCAGTGCTTTAAACTCACTTGTGTCAAGCCCACAAGTGAGTTTGCCCTTATAAGGCCAGACGGGACACTCCTTGTAGCAGAGCTGAAATGGATTAGCAGCTGCCACTGAGGAAGCCGGACTGGTAGAGACACAAATAAACAATCTAGAAACACTTGAGAAATATTTTACCACCCATAAATCTCTTTATTGCTTTTCTTTGGGGCAAAACTCCAATCTAAATCAGGTGGATGCCTGTAAATCATTTCTCAGTGCCTCAGGAAAACAATACATGCTTACAGTGGGCCAACACACACCACACCCACTGAAGAGTGGAAACATAATCAGGATATGTGAGAGCCCTGCAAGGCATGAGACTCCTGGTTTCTCAGAAGAGGGAGTTTCAGTCACCTCTCGGCTAGAAAATTAACAAAGAATCAAACCAGGTCCGAGGTTAAAGCTCATTGTGTTACGGTGTGCACTGAGCTTCCATTGTCTGTTTAGCAGAAAACGAGGGGGTATCTATGAAATATACAAGCAAAGGAGAGAGATTACCATGCATGTGCCAACGTGCTCTATGGGAGTGCGACTCCACGTGTAGGAAAGCTTAACCCTGACTAATAACTGGCTGGTGGGACATAGGCCCGGTGCAGACCTGGGAAAACACTGTCCCCCTTTACACTTGAGGTAGCAGGCATAAAGAACGGACATGTAGAGGAATGCATGTGGGTCAGAGGGGGGTATAGGACTCAGCCATGTCCTATAGGGCTGTAACGATGCGTTGAAGACAGATCTGAACTCATATTATGTGTTGCATATGTTGCTGATTCATGCTCAGAGCACGGAGGCTTACATTAGTGCATTGGACACCACATGCTGACGGATTAATCAGCACACGCTTGGTCCACGCTCTGATCTAAACTGCAAAACTACTGACCTTCCAGCTCTGTGCAGGACCTCAAAGTTATCCCTAATCTTTGAAGCGTTGTTGCATATCAGTCCACCGACAACAACTCTAAATCTTCTGCAGTGTCATATCATTCTGCTGGGCTTCTTTCGGCTGCCACTGTGAAGGTTTTGGCCTCTTTCAGTTGTCTGACTCCACACAATCTGTCCCCTCTGAGTGTGTTTCTCTTTGGACCTGCCAATCAGGTTGCTCTGAGGTATCCAGGTCAGTCGTAGCTTGATCAGGACAACTGTGGCCCACATTTGGGAGCTGGCCTCACGACAGGGTTTTTACACCCGCATCAACACAGGCAGAACGCTGACTCACTATTTTCCTTTAACTACCCAGAGAAGCTGTAATATATTATCAAAGCAGTCAAATTACCTTGAGCACCCATTTACACTGATATCAGTGTTTGCTTTTGGCCTTTACATTTTATGTACTTTAATCAAATATTGGGTGCATTTGACAATATTGTGTAGATCATTGTTTGAATGTGTTATTGATTCACGTTTGCATGCATAAAATGCCCAAATTTAGGGAATTAATGCAAAAATCAAATGTTGGAATAGGATAGATATCCTCCTTTTTTGCTCCATGCATTCTTTTTCCTTGTTAAAACCAGAAACCTAAGTTCCCACGATATAACTAAACCAGTGACTCTTGTTATAGTAGTAAAGCAGCAGTTCCTGTTGTCTCAGGACTCTAGCCGAGATGAGCAGCAGAAGTTTGGTACCAGCACTTCTTTCTACACACACCCGGATTGTATTAAAGTTGAATTTTTTAAATCTTATTTAGGTTTTTTTCTTTTTTTCCAATTCACTTTTTTAGTGTTCCATGAGCTGTCTTTGACTGAAGTTTAAATTGAAGGTAATTGAACTGTCCTCAGCCCGAACCAACACTGACTCAACAGACATTATTTGTGGCAAATTACACAGTGTTTTCCATGTGTTTGTCTGCCAGGATCTTCACTTTTTGCTTCAAGATACCGAATTTCAAATTGTGCTTTCTCCAAAGTCACACAGAAAAAACTTTTTTCCCACAGAAGCAGAATTTTCTTTTTCCCTTTCACGGTTTCGTCGTCCAAAGTTTTGATGTCATTACACCCAACCAAAGGAGACCAGCACACTCTGGGAGCTGTCTGCAGCTTTTTAGTAGAGTCTACTGGTATCTTCCCTCGGCGGTTATGAGCGGAAGATCTGATACGGTGTGACAGATTTCAGCAGGAAAGAGCCTTCATGAATAAAAAGATAAGAATGACATCCTGCATTTCGGCCAGCCCGGTCACAGCCAGAGCTGGATGATCAATCCTCGCCAAATATGAGACATCACTGGTCAAACGGAAGCCCTGCCTGACAAACTCTTTTGGTTTAATGTTGGATGAGCCAGAAAGTGAGAGAAGTGTCCCTCAGGAGGGAAATCAGGGAGGCACTTTGTTAGGCTGCAGAGCACGAACTGTTTGTTCTAATAGATCCATGGGAGGCAGCCACGCTGACTCCGAAAACTCACATCTACAGACTGACGGGCAGACACAGCCAAACAAAATTTAACAGATCAGCTGTGTGTATATCTCCAGAGTGCCACAACATTAACAGCAGCGAGCTAGAAAGCAAAACATCAACATCCGCCTGATGATTTTTAGTGGACTTCAGGAAATGGCTCCTTCCTGAGGGAGTTGATATAGAAAAAGCCAAAACCACAGTGTTTCTACATCTCTGACTGACTACATTTTGTCGTTCTGTCTGTTTTATTTCCCATTTCAAAAACACCATTCTTTCCCAAGCGGGTAAAATGAGATATATTTATCATTTTTTTATTGGTTTCATTCAGTCTGTGACTTGGCTGATCTTGCAGACTGCTGCATGTCGTTTCCTGCATGCTATTTTTCTCTATAAACAGAGCCACACCTAAGTATTCCAATGTAAAGCCAAAAACTGATGAAAATGGACCGACGCCCTACTCTGGTACCTCGCAGCTGAGAGTCTGTGTTTGGGAAAAGCGAATGGGCACCGAACATTAAAGGCGTCTTGATAACATCTTGGTGATGATGAGCTTTAATTTTCTCTTCCCCTGTGAGAAAACACAGCTTCCTCATTCCATCCAGTGACCATCCACCAAGTTTTAAACTAAAATGTCAAAATGTTTTGCACAACTTAAAACACACAACTGGATTTTTAAATCATCTGTTTGTATTGGGAAATGATAGATCAGAAACAGAGGCCCAAAAAGCAGGAGTTAACAGGAGTTTGAATGCAAAGAAAACACTCTAAACTCAGGGGAAGGTTTCGCTTGCTGTCCATATTAGAGACGCCTGGTGGTGCTGAAGGAGATGAAGGGAAACAGCATACCTTCAATCCTTTATGCAGACCCTTTCCATTTGGCAGAGCGATGATCCAGACAGACAGAGATCGGCCTCAGAAACCCTCTCTGCTGGATCACTTACCACACGGACAAAAAGACCAGAACAGCTGTGACAGCAGAGTCTGTCTCCGATCTGATGTTTGCAAAAAAACTCAGTTCACCCATCAGTCGACAGCCACAGAATATACTGTATTAACTTACTGGGTTTATACTTGACAGAAAGCATCTGACGTTTGTCAAATTCTATCATTTTCAACATCTCACCACTCACTGTGTTTTAGTTCAACTTTAGGTAATAATTCTTCTGTTGGGTTTCTGACAAGTACCAGAGCTATGGAGTTGTGTTTTTATGAGTGGATCCCCTTCTGTTGGGTCAAACACACACATGACAGTGCAGAAGTAGTGGGGCAATGCAACTGGTAAAGAGCCTAGAGGCACAAATGAGGAAGATGATTGCCAGCTAGTAAACATGGATGTTAACACTGCATGATTTATAGCATTAAAAAAAGGAGGTGTAGGTGTTTTTGAAGGGAATGCACGCAACACATTAACGCACAATGTGTTTTGGTGAAGATTTGTTTTGTGTTAGTGAACAAAAAACTCAACTGCATATCATTTCTCCCTTTACTCATGCAGAATATGTCTGGTCTTCGGTTGATTTCCATAAAAACTTGGTATTTTTTCCCATATATGGCCTCACAGCAGAAGTGTCAAATTCACAGACAGTGAGTGTAAGCTGTGATATTTAATGTTTACACCCTGAAACCCATAAGACTATAATCACATTACAGCACTGACACTAATACCACCCCCTCTGAGTGCCACTTTTGTTGATCTTACTGCCACATTATGATTTCATGACATTTTAAAATGACAAAACAGCGGTAAGATTAAAATACAGCTGCTTATGTTTCCGAAATATCAAACCTTTCCAAATGACATAACAATACCAAGTGTCTACTTTAATATGGAAACATGGCACACTGAACTCAGTTTCAACTTCAAGCAGTAAATGTTGGCTGAAATACATCTGAAGCTGTGTCAAGTTCACTCTGAATTATTGTTCTGCAGCAGCAACCCACTTAAAGGCCAAAGACCGGATCATCTCAAAGTTCACGGTTTTTCTTTTCTCATCCTTTTCAGAGCCAAAATATGACCAGCTATTTATAGCAGCAAGAGTTTCCCATTTTAGCAAACAAACATGCTGCTTGTTTTCTCTCAGCCCCCTCGCCATCTATTTGGACTGTGATGGACTCGGTCCTGTCGCTGCAACAGTGTAGATAAACTGTGTCAGTTTAGAGAGATCTGCCCTGAAAGTTCAAGTGTTCCCAGCTCACGTCTTCATTACCTCCTCACTGACACCTTTGAAACTTAATCATACAGGAAATGCTGCTGGAGTAAATACCTGTGAGAATGATGACAGACTGGGCAGAAGAAAAAAAAAATCAGGTGTGCAGCATGTGAACAGCTTGTTTTTACAGTCCACACCTACAAAAACCCCTGTGTAAACATCCACAGAGGTCGAAGGGAGCTACGTTCATAAAGCCCATCGCAGAAGGTGTTATCAGGAGCCTAAAGCACTTTAGACTCTCTTTTCTTTATCTCTTTCGTTTATGTGGCGACGAGAGGGAGGCCTGTATTCAAAGGAAGATCTGCCACATGCACCAGCTTGTAGCCGACACTTCTTAGGAAGGACTTTGCAGCATCTTTGATGAAAGACAAATAATATTTTGTGGTTGCTGACGTAATTAAACTCATTTTGATGAAATCTCATCAAATCTTAAGCTTAGATTTGGTTTAGTGTCCCGACATAACTATACAACGATCAGGTATAACATTATGACCCCCTGCCTCATATTGTGTTGGTCCCCCTTAAGTGGTCAAAAATGCTCTGAACCATTGGGCATGGACAAGAGGACCTCTCAGGGTGTCCTATGGGGTCTGGCACCAGGTCTTTGGCAGTGGATCCTTTGGGTACTCTGGCTTGTGGAAGTGGGGCCTCTGTCAATCAAACTTGTTCCACTGCATCCTGTTGATGCTCGATCAGAATGGGGTCTTGGAAGTTTGGAGGTCAAATCATCATCTTGGGCGATTGTCATGTTCCTCAAGATGTTCCTGATTGGTTGATGTTTTTGCCATGTGGTGGGGTGCATTTTCCTGCAGGGGTAGGCCAGTGACATTTGAGATTGCCATTTGCATGAGGGAGTGCGCTTGTCCTGAGACATGTTTATTTGGGTGTCTAAGTCTCATCAACACGGATGCCAAAATCCAAGGTTTTCCAGCAGAACACCACATAGTACCAATATGATCAATGTTATTCATTTCACCTGTCAGTGGTCATAATGTTGTGGCTGGCCGGTGTATATCATGATACAAAAACAAATAAGATGCTTTTACAGCTGCAGCACCTGATAACTTTTCCTTTGAGCGTAAAAACACACTGCATAAATATCTATAAAACATCCCAGACAACAGGTATGTGATGTTGCATTAAATTTCCGATTTATTCCCGACGACGAGGCTGACATTTCGGACCCCGTCTCAGGAGGTTAAGAAGAATCTGGCGGCCGTAGCAAGAGCCTACAAAACAAACCCATTCTTCCTCTCCAACTGTAACCGTTGAGCTCTTGTCAACTCACAAAGGGTCCAGATAGCCATAAAACCAAGGCCCAGGGGTCCCATACATCAGCGAGGCTGGACCACAGAGTTAAATTGCCCTATTTTAAACATGTGTGAATGCCTCTCGCTCACCAGGGAGAAAGGACAGTCACAGGGCTGGCAAGACAGGTCACAAATCATTATGCGAGTCTTCCAGCATGTGAAATCAGTCCTACAGGCGCCACCAGCGGAAAAGACTCCAAGTGGTCAATTCAGAAATATAAAAGGCCAAGTTGTGCATTAAAAAACTGCAAGACAATGGGATTCTATGCCAGTATTTATGTCACATTTGGATTTTTTTCTGCATTCCTCCCGGGTTGCAGGGCAGCTGGGGCGTTTCAGAGATAATTAGAAGGGAGATGATGGCGTGGCTGACAGACGCCAGAGTCAAACCGTATTCTTAGCTATGCAGACGGATGCACAAGTGCCACAACAGCAGACACCTGCAGACCCGACTTGTCCTGCAGGTTTCACACAGAACTCTTCCCACACAACCTGATTCAGAGGCGTAACAGCTGATAATCATCACCCTCCAAGCTCACAATCAGCTGATAAAGTCTGCTATTAAGTGACAGTGGTTGGAGCGGTTCGGCTGGAGAGAGCTTTTCTCTGACTGCCCTTGGCAGCTTTAGTGTCTTTGTGGCCACAGAAGCTCCATTCAGACAGATGACCCGCAGCAAACATCCTCTCAGCTCCTCTCCCAAGGAAACTGGGACGCCGGCTGCTTATTTTTGTGGATATTTAAATAATTGTGGCAGCCAGGAGAAAAGAAAAATGCTTTTCCTGGTTGCCATGGAGGGGATTAAATGAGCAATATAAAAGGCAGCCTGGGCTTTGAATAGAAGTGTAGAGATGGGATTAGTGGCGTTAGAGAGGCCGCCATATGACCTTCTGACTGTTTAGTTCATTAAGTACAACACAGGCCTGGAGTGTGTGTTCGTTATCCAACTGTTGTTTAACAGCAGCTCCTCCACCCGGATTTACTGCCAGTTTAATTAAGCTCGGGCATCTCCAAGTGTCCAGAAAAACAACTCTTAATTCACGCAACACCGCAGAGCATCGGTGTTATATTTCATAAAAACACATTCAAGTCTGTCGAGCTGAATTTACATTTCATCACAGCCTCATATGAACTTCTCCTCTGAGCAGCGAGAGTTTTGTTTCCTTTAAATCGGAGTCGACTGTGGAAAACGCTGACACTCGAGTCACCGCAAACATCATCAGTGAAAATGTGGGATCTTGGTGACCTTCTAGCTGCTGGTCACATGTGAGGGAGGGAAGCTGTGGGGAGGCTCCTCGAATGCAGCGCCGAGCAGAGAGACGAGGCATTCAGGATCCTTCTCGGTAACGAGCTGAATAATGTCTGTCACGTGAAGATAAAACCCATAAATTCCAGTGTCTGCGTGATGTGTGTTGCAGAAAGTTGTTGCAGGACACAGGCCACACAGGAAGACTCAGTGGAGCTCTCCAAGAACAATAAGTGGAGGTTTGATGTATCTCTGAAGTTAAATACTGCAGAAGAAGGTTCTCTACACCTGTCAGGGTGGCGCTCTAATAAATCAAATACAACAAATGCAGTAATATTCTTTTTTTTCCTGGCAAAATCCTCAGTGACCATTTAGTCTTTCCTCCTTTGTGCTCAGCTTGACTCACTTTTTCTGCTCTGCTCTTCTATAAATAAACTCATAAAGCCACTGGTCAAAGCCACCCGTTAAAAGTAAATCATTATTCTGAAGGAAAAATATCAATTCTTCAACATGCTCCTGCTCTCCCACCGGTATAATGACACTTGTGGTAAAAGTTTGTCCTTTAGTAAGTTATGAGAAGAGAGCGACTGTAGATCTTGGCCAGATGATTCCAGACTTTGGGGAAATAATGGACACGGTTTAAATAGCGTCACGCAGGTCAACTAAACATTACATTTATACGCTGCCTGCGTGGTTCCAAAGTAAACAGCCTTTTCTTGTCAGGTTTACTGATCTCTAACAACAGTAATCAAAATGTTTTTTCTGCAACAGGCTCCTCTTGAAGTACACATTCTTGGGAATTCTTGGTGAGGATAATGACTGAAGAGTGAAGTTACATACAGACAAATGTAGTTTAACCCTCTGACACCCCAAAAGCCTTCAGCGGGTTTGAAAGATAAGTTAATTGAGTCAGAAACTGTAAAAACGCAAAGGATGTTCAACTTTCTGATGGTCCTTGAACTAATCATGTAAGAGGTACACCAGTCAGCCACAGAATTATGACCACTGACAGGTGAAGTGAATAACATTGATCATATTGGTACTATGTAGTGTTCTGCTGGAAAACCTTGGATTTTAACATCCGTGTTGATGAGACTTAGACAACCAAATAAACATTGTCCCAGAATAAGCACACTCCCTCATGCAAATGGCAATCCCAAATGTCACTGGCCTCCCCCTGCAGGAAAATGCACCCCACCAGACATCAAACCATCAGGAATTTGACCTCCCTAGATCCCTTCCTGATCAAGCATCAACAGGATGCAGTGGAACAACTTTGAGTGACAGAGACCCCACTGCACAAGCCAGAGTACCCAAAAGATCCACTGCCAACGTCCTGGTGCCAGACCCCAAAGGACACCCTGAGAGGTCCTCTTGTCCATGCCCAATGGTTCAGACCAACACAATATTAGGCAGGTGGTCATAATGTTATGCCTGACCGGTGTATGTTATATTATATATATTATAATAACTGTTTATATCATCACAGAAACTGCAGAATATTCCCACAAATGTCCATCACAATTTTCTAGAGGCCAAAAACAAGTCAAAAACCAAAACACTTTCAACTCCAGGTCTTCATACTTACTTGTTGTGAAGTTTTCAACGATATGAGTGTCCTCAGTTGCAGTCTAAATGTAGATGTTCAGTTTCCTATCACGTGAGTCAAAGAAAAGCAGCAAATTGTCTTATTGAAGAAGCTGTAACTAAGTCAAGCTTGACATTTATGCCTAAAAAACACAATTTATCAGCTATCAAAGCAAGCAAATAATTTTCCGTCCATTAATTTTTCAATTTCAGCTATTTTTTTCAATGCATCAGACAGATTATGATTATTTAAATCATACCTCACATGTTGCGTGTCATTTCACAGCTGTATTAAGGCACTGACATGTTCCCAGTGGCATTCCTCATGAAGTCTCCTTTTACAGACTTCCATTGTCCAGGGCTTTGCCTTATTACAAATCACTCCACTGAGTGTTGTAAGGCTGTTTGAACAATCTCATGTCGACAGCCACAGAAGACCAATATCCATTACTAAAGTATAAGATTGATGTGAGTCATTGCTTTACACGTTCAACAAATCTAATTTTAGCCTTGAGCCTTTCAAAAAAATGCTTAGAATCATAGGCTGACAGTGATTCATGCTTTGGCAGTCTTACTGTTTCCTCGTGTGATAAAGACCCGCAGCAGAGCAGAATGTGAGAAAAGGCCCGTCTCCCCTCATCTTTTAACACCAATTAAAATGTTCTCACAGTTTTTCTTTCTCTACTTTGTGGTTAGAAAAGCTATTAGGCACGAAAAAAAATTACTGTCACATCTGCATTTCGGTTCTGACTGGATAATGAGGCTGTAACCCAACAAGCGCGTCCCACTCAGCGAGGCATTTCATTAGCGGCGCAGGAACATGTGTTTCTCCTCAGAGGGCAGCTGAAAGCTCACCAAAAAACTCAGAGCACCGTGAGCACAGAGAAATGTGTCATATCTGGAGGTAATGCTTACATAAATGAGATGCTGGATGAAGAAAAGAGCTTGTTTCCTTGTGCATTTTGAGTGCATTCAAACACAACAATGATATATAATGAATAATATTGCAATCACAGAAATTATTCCCTACAGTATATCTATTTTCAAGTACATGGTGACGTAAAGACGTGCGTATAGACGTAAACAAAGTAGGGCTGTATGTCTTTTCCCTGCTGTTATCCTATTAAATCTTTTATTGACTCTAAATTCAAAGAGGACAAAGACCAGCAAGTGGTTTTACATTTAAATATATAGTTTAATTTAACCGGAACCAACATGGTGATGCATTATTATTAAATATGAAATATCTCTTTATTCCAAATGAATAAAAAAAAACA